>PRKT01000947.1:0-32707 GCA_003671525.1 Saccostrea glomerata
TGGACTGGCCTCAACGGGTTTCCGTATAACAGTGCTATTTTTTCTATGGAAAATCTAAGGTCATACGTTTACAGGAGAAAAAAACGAGTGAGGAGGACTGTGCAACCTTGCAATATTTTCCACTCCTTAGAACTTTGCTCTTGATTAACAATTTGCGACTAGACTTGATTTACTACTAGTTAGGTTTCCAGTCATTTTCTTCTTGCAGTGCGCAACATTGAAGTCAAAATTTATTAAGTTCTAAGGCCGCTTAAATTACCTTGTCGGCAAATACTATTCATAATAAGACAAATACTGTCTAAAGTTTAAATGTTAATAGTTTGGTCATTATGAACACGCTGAATTATCGACAGATCTTTCCATTATTTCCCGATTATGACAAGGAGTACACGGCATGTGTGACCGGTCGGTGGACGATGCTCACTCATTCAATGTTTTCGAGGTCCATGCACGTGTTTGCTATACTCCCTTGTGTATTGTTTAAAAGACATTTGAGCTTTAGTACTGTTCGTCATTTCCATATATTTTATCCCATAATCTGGTTTCGAACACATTTCACATTCTTGAGCTAAAAACATGAATGTATTATTTTTATCAATGAATGATTACTGTCACAAAACATTCAGGAAATACTCAATTTTATCATAAACCATATACAACAATATCAATAAAAAGTTATAAGAAATAAATTATATTTAATTCCCTACGGTGAATTTTCTGTTTTCTAAAGTATTAAACTTATCTTTTACCAAAATAAATTCCACCTGTACAAGGAAATATTTTGGTTTAGTCTGAACATTAGAACTGGAATTAATTTAGACATTCTTTCTAGTTATTCATATATTTCGTTACTTCTCAGCAGGCTAAATGTTGAAAGGCAGAATTACAATGCTCTTAGATTGTCCTAATATTTGACTATTCTAATTGAACCATTTTCTCTATCACCCACAACCAGATTGTGATCAGTGTCAATACTGAGTCCACCATTGCAGGGATGCTCAATATAACGGACAAAGTTACCATCACAGTCAATGATATGAACGATGTTATTTGCACTGTCACTTATGACAGTCTGACAAAAGATATCAGCAGCAATATGTCGAGGAGTGAACTCTGGTAAAGTAAACTGAATGGCGATGTTACCACTATATTTGAATCTAAGTCCTCCAGATTTATTTACAACGACAACTGTCTTTCATCCCATGTCAGCAACACAGATATCTCCATTTCTGTTCTCAGTCAAAGGCAGAATCATATCGCTGTTGGAAGAAAACAAAGGGAATCCTTCTCTGTCGTATTGAATTCGCTGTGTCTCATTTTTATTATAGAATCTTCCAATTCTACTTTGCCCGTCCGATGAGCGCAGGCTTATTAAAAAATTATCTTTTCCTGAAAAGTGAAGTCCTGTAGGAATCCATTCTTCAAAAAATAAATAGCGTTTGAATGTAGACTCTCTAAATAGATTTATTGCCCCAACTGGTTTCTCTGCGATAAACAAAACATCTCCTTCTGTATTAATTGCAAAACTTTCATGTTTATGCACATTTTTTATTGTTTGTAAAATGTAGCCAGAGTGATCGAATTTCTTGATTGTATTATCATTTCCACTTGCCCATATAATGCCGTTTTGTGCACAATGTATTTTCCTAAGTAATTTAAATGGAGATTGAATTGTTGCCAGTATAGCATGGATAGAATTTGGTAATTGCAAGTGCCATGTTTTACCCTGATTTGCATTTTCACAGGATAAGGAGCCAAATATAACACCCCGTGGAATTTCATTGTAATCTTTGCAACACTGATCTTTGTAGCAAATGTGTTTTGGTGCACATGAAAGACAAAACAAAAAAGCACCAAGTTGTTGAATATAGTGACAAAAATTGCTCATTAATCTTTCCCAATTGTGTTTCTCATGAGAACAAGTGCGAAACATACTGTTGTGACTGAAGTACCAACATGTATGAAGTGCGTAACCGAAGAACATAAAGGGCACGACCTTTTGGATCTTGAAAACGTAATTAAAGACCAGAAGGAAGAGATAGCTTTAGATATAGAGGAACAGAAAACCATTTTTTAGAGGTACCAGACTTTTAAAGGAGCCATTGTACCACAAGATATTGAATTTGATATCACGATAAGCAAGATATCTGAGAGAGAAGAGGAGGTTGTCAGAACTGTTCGTTAAGCTGCAGAAAAAATGAGGTCAGATGTAAAGAAAAAGAAGTCAGAGGTTAATGCACTGTATACCGAAAATATCTCAAAAGTATTAGATGCTGAGAAAAAATTACAAGAAATCAGAAGGAAGAGTGAACAAACATTGCAATCCAGGTTTGCAATTGATCTTATAAACAACACCTCTGTAAACGAAAAAATTCAACAAGATCCATGTTTGGCCGAAAATGTATTCCCTGTGTTTTCATCAGCACAAACCGAAGGAGACCAGATATCAGAAATTCTGGGATCTTTGTCTTTTGATGATTCAAACCTTATAAGAGAATTAAAGTTATCAAGCAAGATCCCTGCAATGTTGACAATTCAATCCCCATACATGACACTTTTCGGTACAAAATGTGCGCACAACGGTATTCTATGGGCAAGCGGCCTTGATAACACAATCAAGAAAATGGATAAAAGCGAAAATCTTTTACAAAAGATAGAAAACGTTGATACTCCTGCACGTTTTGCAATAAATGCATTGGGAGATTTACTGTTTGTAGCACTAAAACCGTCGGGAACTATTAATATGTTCAGGGACGAAAAATTTTCACTATATTTATCTTTGAAATATTGGATTGCTGTAGGTCTTTGCTTTGCTACAAATGGCAATGTATTAGTGAGCATGCGCTCTGCACACAACAAACAGAGCAGGGTTACAAAGTTCTCGAAGCAGACGGAAGTACAACGAATCCAATACGACAGTCAGGGACTGCCCTTGTTTTCTACAGACAACAACATGCTTCTTCCTTTGGCAGAAAACGGAAATGGAGATGTTTGTGTGGTGAACATAGCTAAAAATGTTGTTGTTGTTGTTGATGATTCCGGAATATTTAGATTCAGATACAATGGTAACATCGCCAACCAGTCAAAATACAAAGAATTTTCTCCACTATACATTGCTGCTGATGTCAACCATATGATTCTCGTAAGTGACAGTGCCAATAATATTGTCCATGTAATTGACTGCGATGGTAACTTTGTCCGTTACATCGAACATCCATGTAATGGAGGACTGAGTATTGATTGCAACCACAATTTAGTGGTAGGAGAGGCTGAAACAGGTCTAATTAGGTTCATTAAATGTTAGGAACGTATAACGATAACAGAGCATATTTAATGCTTTGTTGTTAGAGAAAAATTTTTGATGGATAATTGAGACAGGATTTTTAAAGTATAATTTTAAAAGGTATGTGTAGAAATATCAGAAAGTCCTGTCTTACAAATGAGATAAATACTATGTGTAACAATCAAACATGGGATTTTTTTTGTTGATTATTATTTTGTTCCTGTCTTTTGTAATTCAGTGACTAAGGATACCCGACGTTATGATTGGGTGATTAGGGTGTGATAAATAAACAGTGTCGTATTGAAACATTGGATTAAAAACACTTTTGGAGAAACTTTGACAGTTTTACTCTTTGTCAGAATGTTTCATTTACTCTCTTCTATATTGTGTAACAAAGAAAGGAGTATTCCTTTAAAACGCTGTTTTTTTTTTAAATAACGTTTTGTCGTGTTATCACTTTTATTCATTAAAAACTTTTCAGTATTTCATGTAGAAAATGTAAAAGTGCATTACGTCAAAGCAATCTTTGACTCTAGGACTCTAGGACGGATTTGTAACCTAAGTATTGATGTATGAAATAAGGAAAGATGAAGTTTGAAAAAAAAATCTTCATGCACAAGCACGCATAAAACATATGATTATCATATGCATTAATATACATATTATTTAAGGAATAAAAAATGAAAAAATATGCCTACGTGCAAGTCTGTGTGATTCATACACCAATAATGCACACTAAACTGAAAAACATCCCTTATATTTTCATTTTTACATGTTTGGAAGCAACTAAAATATACTCAATAATAAAATTTGCATTTTTACTAACGTCGATGCATCCTCATTGTGACGTAACGTTAACGCACGTTTCTCCATGTATATTTCTACGCGTGAGTATACACAAATGTGACATTCAAATCACTTTCACAGTTGGCTTAGTAGAAAAACACAGCGAATGTAAATATTAGAATTTAATAAGAATATGACTCACAGATGATCCTCATATGAAACTTATGAAGATCATATGTACATGAATTAGATAAGCCAATATTTATGGGACATCTATAGATTCCTTTCTAATATAAAACATTCATGATGTATGTATATTGTATTTTTCTCTTTAATCAATTTATATGTTTTTTACTGTACATTGTAAAATAAATCATTAGATAATAATTCAATATGTCAAATCGGAACTAAATTGCAACATGTCTTTCTTGTCTTGTGCAATTATTGGGGAAAGTAGAAACATTATCCAAAAGCTAAATATATTTTAATTTCTGCGATGTGGCCAGTAGGCCTTTTGTATTCTTTCAGCTCCTAAAGGCTTGTGATGATTTGGTAATTGAAAACAAAATAAACTGTAAAATAAATAAAACATGTATTTTGATTATTTCTGAGACAAAGAGAAAAAATGACAAAGAAAATATCACGATTGAAATTCTAAATGACTCATTAAATCACCAGTAGGAGGCTCGTTATGTACGTAAACTAAGAAGGATAACTACAACTCGCACATTTCTACTTAACATCAAAGGATTATATCCATTGCATGTTAATGACTTTGTAGCGAAAAATGCTAATCCAATTATCAGATCAATTTAACTCCCTCCCAGGAGTTCCAGATACATCATTTTTGATCGATTCAAATTGTATTTGATTAATCCTTGAAAAAGTTAATTTTGTTCAATATGCTTTGCTACAAAACATTGTAGTAAAACTTGAAATTTTATCCTGAATATCATCCCCCTATTAAAGATAAAAAATATGTAAAGAGACGACAATTTTATATTCAAAAGTTCCAACTATTAAATACCAAAATCCGTATAAAATCAAAATTTTCATTTTAGGAAATTTTTAAACAACTCGCTTACAAATTTTAGTTTTATTTTATTCCAATAAAAGTCTTAACTTGGTCTTTGACATACATTTTCTTCCATAAATAATAACTTCATCATCCTTAAGTCCTGTTGCTTTAGATAGAACATGAAAATTTCAGGTCGATACCTCTTTAAACGAAAAAAAAAATCATGAATATTTCTAATGCATATTATCTTATAGTAAAGTTGCAATAGAAATATTTTCAAATGAAATACATCTTTGCAAAATTATTTTTTAAAGTAAATAATGTTTCTTATGAGTGCTAATTTCTCTTGCTTCTTTCAAATTAATACTCATTTTGAAATAAGAACATAAATACAAACTTGCATATGTAAAATGATATGCAAACAAATCCTTTTGTAAAGAAATAAAGCCAAACATGATTATGTTTTCCCGTCTAGATAATCTGTATCTTTTATTGTTCTAATCGATCAAAGATTGTATGTTTTTAGGACATTTTCATCTGAAATATACACCCGCTTCAAAAATCTTTTTATGCAATTTTTTTTTCCTTACAATTTCTTTACCTTTCTTTTTTCCATTTCTTTTCTACATTGTAATTAAAAGTCATCACTTAAATACGAATTTGGTTCAACTAAATAATATTTTTGACGATAAATTACAAAAAGTAAGGGGAACTCGTTTACCCCTGGTTCTCACCAACTCCTTTGAAACTCACGCAAAGTGAATCTAAATAAGAAAATGTAGAACAGAAATGTACCTACATTTATTGATTATTTTTCAAGTAATTATCCTTATATTAAATGTTTGTGAGTTGAGAAGAAATCATAGAAGTGGCATATACACCTTAGCTCTCACGTACATACCACCTCGTACCCGACTTTGTTAAACCTCTTTTTAGATATTTATCATCCTGGGATTTAATATCCTTACATGAATGATTAAACTGATTAAATTGTTTACTTTTTGATGTTTTAAAACACAACACCTTGCAGTTTGACACGTATACGGCTTCTCGTGTATTAGACTACTCACGGTGTATTAAGTTAAAATAAGATGCAGGTATATTATATCACGATTAAGTAAATAAATTGTCATGAGCGGATCAATGAAAAAATATCCAAACGATTTTCTCTTATTTATATTCATGCACGATCAAAACCAAATTTAAGAAAAAAGCAAATTTGTAATTTTATGTATCTATTTGTAATTTTTTTGTACATCTAAGTTAAAACTGAAAGTTTGAATTTAGCATATTAAATGTTTTAATTTCATTTCCTTTGGATTTTTTTTTGATTTTTGTTGATGTGGTACAATGTATTAAAAAAAATGAAATATAGGAATTTATAGCGTTAGGCACAGAGCACTCAAACAATGCAAATAAATATAGTCGATCAAATACATTAATTGTTTGTTAAACTGTATGTAAACGAAATAAGATGGTTATGTTTTGTTTATACTTTTCATACATTTGAAAGAAAAAAAGGTTTGTTCCTATTTACTGCCATTTGCCAAACTACCTGTAGATACTAGATAAATTAAGAAATATTAATTGTTATATGATATATGTAATTGTTTCTTTATGTTTAATGAAAACTTTAATATTTACTTAATAGTTACACACCATTATATAAAAATTTAAACATATTAACCAATGATACACGCACAAATACAGTTTTTTAAATGGAAAAATCCAATGCATTTCATGCATCCGTTGTGTATAATGCGATCATGAACAAATATAAACAAAGCGATGCATTTCTAAGTTGAACTAAAACATTACTTTCCTGTTGTAAGAAGCTAGAAGCTACATAAATTTTAGAAACCGGATGTTTTTTAATGTATAAACAACTAAAAAACTCCTTATCGTGACGCTGTATTTTATTATACACCGAACTATCATCCCCCGCGCGATCAATTTGACCTTGTCTCAAGGTGACAGGGATCGATTGTGTCGTCTGCATACGTGCGTCTTTCTATGTAGCTAGAAAAATTCCGGAAAAATTTGATTAATATTGTATTGAGCGAAGGGCGCAGAGGAAAATCAGTTGTAATAAGGGATTGTTAGCGACTGACTTAGTGGGGTAAGTTTTAATTAATTTTGATATAATCTAAACTAAATTTTATTCATTTATTTTGCAAAAAAATTGTAGAAAAAAAGAACAACAATTCAATTGTTTTCTTGTATAAATAATGTTTGTTGTGAATTTTAACAAAGCTGATATATTTGTTCTTAGATGATTCTTTTCTTTTTTCAATTTTTATGTCTTTTTTACTCATAACATAATTTTTTACATATTTAATTTGTCATTTGGTTCATGAAATATAGAACTTAAGAGATTTTTTTTATCTCTATTTCTCTCGCGTATATAATTATCTATCTGATTTTCTTTTGTTCAAAAATATTATATATTTGATTAAGTTTATAAAAGTATTTTAACTGCTAATATTTTAAAAATGTGCTTACTTGCCATAAAATCACTAAACAGGAAGTAAAATCGTGTAGTAGGCAAACTTTGTTTCCTTAAACATAAAGAGTCATTTATGGAGTGTATTTATTTTTACAATATACACTACAAAGTTTTTTTACGTTTCTACATTACTTATCAATTATATTGATACGTATATTTCATAAAGGATTCTATATATTAATACTGTTGAAATTACATTTGAAATGACTCTTTTTCTTTACTTCCTTTTTTACATATATGCTCAGTAACGAAATGAATTATATTGAGATAACGCACAGTATTCAAGCTCGAAGGCCTATTAAACAATACAAAATAGAAGCGGAGCAAACATGGACCTCTTAAACATGAGATGTGGGATCAGGTGCCAGGGAGGAGTGCGGATCCCCTGACGGTGGGTCACACCCACAGTGTGATCTTGGTCATGATTGGCAAATAACAGAGAAATCCGTTGACAATTCACTGTGTTTATACTATATAATAAACTAACAATTACTATGAAAAATGTCAGTCTGCATTTGACTCAATGATAAATTGTACTTCCTGACAATGTTATTTTATCGACCATTGAACCTTCTGAATAACTTTAAACAAAATTGTCGAGAATTTTGGTTCAGCAACATGTTTGTCAATAACCTTCCTCATTTCAGGTCAAACGTGCTCAAATACTCCATTTCGTATCTGAAGGTAAATATCAGTTGACAACCTAGAAGTGTAACAATTTTCAGGCCATCTTTCGGAAGAAACCATGCTTCTACCTTGGGACGTTTTTAGGCATCATCTAAAAAATCACCATGGCGTAAGTATCACAGAGAACACAATAATGTTATCTAAGAATACCAAAAAGTGTATTAAGATACAACAATGTTACTGACTCGGAACAAAAATACAAAAGTATCGTTTTAATAGAGCACTATTATGGAGAATGTATCGTTTAAACATAGAAACAGAAATATACGTAGAATGCAACAATATTATCTGAAATACAAAACACAGTACAACAAATTAATGTAAGCTACCAATATTTTTAATTATAACAATGTCAGTAAGAACTGTGGAGTTGCAGATTGTTGAAAGAGAATTTTGCCGATAGGCAGCCTCCTTGAAAAGAAAGTTTCCTAACTACATTTTTTTTAGAGGATATGTTTAATCTTATTTAATCTTTTGGGGTCCCTTCCATTGAATATCATAATGGACTTCCCAATTTCCGTAGGAATAGTTGGAGTTTAATAGAAAAGAACGTGTTAGCAGAAGGGCGTTTTGGGGAGAGGCATTTATATGTATTTTTTAAATACAAAAAATTACAGAGAGCATTGTGGACACAATGTCGAATTAATGTCATCCAGCATAGGGATGCTGAAATAGTAAACAGTGGTGATTTAAAAAAAAATGTATAAATATATTTTCTGAATTAAAAGATACAATACACTATAAAAGCACTGTATAGAAAAACATGAACTTTATATACCTATAAACGACATATTAGTATGTGGATTGTTTAGTTTAGTGGGATAACTTAAGTACGTAAATGATCATTAGATGGCAAAGAGGTATGAACTATAGAAACTCTTAACTTCTTTGTTGAATGAAGTTAAATCTTCTTAAAATATTCTCCTGTTAAATTGTACTCGCACGGCGGTTATTGAAAATAAAGAGCACTGCCCTGTTAAGCAATTGTGCGTGTTGCAGTAAATGCAACGAAAACGCCTAAACGTGAATGCCAGAAATAATTGAATTAATACCTGTTTATCTTTAAATTGTGAAGGAGAAGCAGAATGAATTAGTGTAATGTGTGTTATGTAATGTATTTACGATCGACACAAACACATGTTTGAGAGATTATTTATTCTTTAATTTAAGGGCATACTGTAGAAGAAAATCGATTATCAATAAACTTGCTAGAAAGATATCTTATAAATGTTCCTTGAAATAACACCTTATTCACTTCCACTGATAAATGACAGTCACTGTATTTTCCTAGAATTATTAATGATTGTATTATACATTAAATTATACGTTAAGGGAAGTAAATAAAGAAGTAATTATTTAGTTTTACCAAGTAAGATTGACTCAGTGACACATTAATAACTAAGTCATAATGTCCCAAAATAGTTCTTTCCCATAAATCTAAAATGTTAAGTATTGAAATTGAAAATTGTTTTGTTTCTAACTACTGTTTACAGGGACATTTTCGCCCTGTTTCATTTTCACCTCTTTCGCCTTCTCTCACAGGGGTGAATTGAAAACGGGGCGAAATAAAAAAAAACAGTATAATACCTTAAAAAAACGATGACTTGGCGAACTTAAAACGGGGCATATTGTTTCCAAGTATGTAATACCGAAAATATCACGAGGCGAAAATTACCCTGTGTACTGTAATTCTTCGTAGGTTTTTCCGTCACATTCTATCACTTACGCAGATAAATCACAATATACAATATATCTCGGTTCTAAAAGTAACTGAGCAACGGATGTTATATTGTAAAATGCATATCCTGAGACGACCGGGAACCCGTTATTAAGCTGAATAAGACTCGTAAATGTGCATGTGCCATTTTCGAAGTTAATATTTTTGATATAATCACCGGGATTAAAAGGTCCCTTCGTATTTGTTACACCTGGCTGCTTTGCTATCACAGGTATCGGCATGGAATGGGGACCCGTGTTCGTGCTGATTATCTTGCTTTACTTTATTTTTATTATTTTTTTCTTTTTTACATTTTATTGCATTTACATGTATTTGGGTTTGTTTGAATGCTGCACTGATCTTTGCAACTGTTGAAAGTCTCTTGGTAACTTATTTTCCTCAATTACAAGTACAGAAATTTTTGTCTTTACTCAGTTTATAGCATACGTCCGTTTACATCGGTGACAGTTGATTACACTGAACAGTGTATATTTATATAGTGGTCCTAAGCAATAGCTAGAGATCAAACAAATATGGCAGACAAATTCTCTTTACAAATCATGTTCAGGTTAAAGACTCATTCGAATAATCTTTTAGTTTACATTTTAATGTCTGCCCTTGGCAAAAAAAAAAAAATTAATAAAACACTAAATACCTATGTTTATATTTTAAGTTTGACTAGGCGCTGCGAACGAAAATCAGGTTTTCCGATAACAAATCAAACAACCTAACTCTAGGAGATCTTGACCCGTTTTCTCGTTGCTATTTCCTTTTCAGTAAAAATTTTGAATTGATTAATCTTGTTGTTTTGACAGCACAATGATGAAAACATGTTCAGTTTCAGAAAAAAGAGAAAGAGGTTTAAAGAAATAGTTTTCTTGCATTCCGATTTATTTAACACTTCCCATATTTCACGTTTCTTTTTTAATACCAAACAGCAACAACCTGTTTTAATATGTTACAAAACAAAGAATGAATAATTCGTTTTAAATTTGACTTGTAATCTTTAGATCGAAGCCATTAGAAGGTGCATATAAATTGCTTATTCCGATTTTCCTTTAAACAAAGTAATAAAAATGTCGACCAAATGCACTATTCTAAGGATATTGAACTCAATTACTGCAATATTGTTTGAAGTTGCACTTAGGAGATTTCAATACAATTATATCGTCTTTCTAACTCCACATTACTACGTTCCCGATGGAGAGTTGTTTCCGTCTATCTACGTATTAGTTTTTTCATCATTGGTAAAACTGTTCGTAAAAGTAAATTCTAAAATGTTCGTTTGAGATTCAAATGTACGAAAAGAGGAAAAGAATTATTTTTTTCTTTTTTAAAATTATTTTATCTGTCGGTTTCCTTGATTTTCTTGCCCAATTGTTCATCCTTAAAAGATATGCCATTTCGCTTCTGGAAAATAACAGTAATAGACTTAAGATACAAATTTTAAATTTAATTTTGAATAAATTATTTTACATTGGTTTAATTAAATAACTCAATCACAATCAAAATAACATAGATTTTTTAACTTTTCTATCCTGATTCCACATTTCTAAGTACAAATACTGTAGCCGTACTTTTTCCCCACGGGGTCTTAATTCCGCGGAATATCAATTTCCGTTTAATCCACGTGTTGAAAATTACGCGGATTTCTCAGACTGTCACTGTATGCTTTGTATTTATATTAAATACGCTTGGACAAATTTCCGTGGAAAATTTGTGACCGCGTACACAGCGTAAATTAATACAACGCGGAAAAAAATACTTCTACAGTAGATTATGATTGTAATAAACCAATTTCTTGCATTTAACGATAACAAACCGAAAGAAGGGGAATCACAGTGCACTGTATGCTGTCAATTATCAGTAATGAACAATGACCATTTATCTGGGCATAATGGCACTGAAGCCAGCATGCTTTATCAGTGTATCCTTGACTTGTCCTTGTCTGCTCATCTTCACTGGAATCACTTTGATTCCCCTGTGGCTACAATTTGTACTCAGCGTCACACGATGAAGTTTATTGTTTATTGGCAGGCCATACTGGTATCAATGTTCATTTAGGGTAATGAATTGGAACATAACTGTCTACTGGATGTCTTAATGTCATGCAGATTATTATTGGGTTCGAAAATAATTTGTTCCCTGTCGTTTTGAAGTACCATTTAGTACTTCTGATCGATTTTGAAAACAATCTTTTAACGTCGTTTTGGTATTTCTCAGAGGTTAATATAAGGATCCATATTAATATCTTTAGAATAAGTTCCACAATAGAGAAGGATTAACCTTTTTTTCCTTGTTTTATTCAAACTTGATGACACGATCTTTTTCCATCAGAGAATTTAAATATCTTTTTACATTTTTTTTTAAATTCTATCTTTGCTGATTTAAATGTAGACACCTGCATTTACTAAAAAATGGGAAGGATGTTTGCATTCATGTTCCAGGACTATTGTATAAGCATGTTTTTAATACATTTCTGAAAATATATTCTATTTGCCTTCAGCAAGTTGTTTATTTTTTTTATTTACCAAGTTTCCTTTTCATGCTAAATTTTAAATATGCTAAATTTTAACATTATCCCAAATTATATGTATAAACACTGTTAGCAGTAACAAATAAAACAGTATTCAATTAAAGTATTGTAGTTATATTTCATATCCATAAATTAAAAATAAGAACATTGAATTTCCCTCCACTGTATCAAATGAAATGAATGTGCATGTCAGTTTTAACATGATATCAGATTGAAAGCACTTTATTATATCCTGGTTTCACATTCCTCTATCTCTTCCCTGTAATATGATATTTACCCAAACTTCAAGTTCCCAGAAGAGCAAAAACGCACGACACTGCACGTACACACATTGATTTATAGAAACCATTGATAAAGGATCTCATCATTAGTATTTGTTAAGAGCTAGTCCTCTCTTATTTTTAGAATAAATGTTTGTACTCGTGCACTTTGAGCGTAATGTGTATAATTGGTATCTGCGAGTCTGTGTAAACCGCCTAAAGATGCATTATGGATAGATGAAAAAATGTTTTTCTTTCACTAGTTGAACAATGATTAAATTACAGGCAATGTTTTGATGACTCTTATATTGAAGATAATCTGAAAAGTGTTTTATTCGATTGAGTTCCTTTACATTCAAGTTCCATGCAATACTTTTTCAATCTTTACAAAATGTTTATGTTTTTCCGAAAAATGAGTTTATAGGTATTACTTTGTAATCTATATAAAACTCTTGTTATGATTTGTGTATACATGCGCATATTGAAAGGACAATGTGCATTATCGGCAAAAAAGATAATGCATACTCCTTTGCAACACTGAGAAGAAATTAAAGTTCAATGCACATGTTGAATTGTTTATATCTACCAAACAGACTTGCACAGGTGTTCAACTATTTACTACATAAACGGGGCATGATAGGAATTTGAAGCAGTTTATTTTTCATGCAGGTACACTTTTTTCACACTACAAATACATGAGATATACCTCACTTTTAGTGTGTATTTTAAAGCCACATTATTGAATTCTAATGTCCAATAAATTACCATATGTATGTATTATTAAAAGAAATTAATATATTCAACTATATTTTTAATTAAATGAAAAGTATATCACAATATAAACGTTTCCTTTGCATATATTAAGCATATTATACATGCATGATATAAATGAATAGTATTTGTCATAACAAAAAAGTTTTAAACATGAAACCTACATAATATATACATTTAAGAAGTATGAATGGTTCCTTTTAATACGTTAAAGTGTTTGCTATATTTTCCTGATTTTTTTTCCAGACCCTTCCTCTTGTTGTAGTCGTGGGATTAGGCACCGCCCTTTCTGCTACTTACACAGCATACTGTCTTTATACAAGTCCAGATATCAGGTGAAAGATCTCTACTTTTATGTCAGAATAAATAAATTGTAATAAATTTATACCTTTGTTTTAAAAGACAAAAAACAAAAGGACTGTTAAATGGTTTTTTGCCGGATGTCGACTTGTAAGAAGTTTATTTCGACTTGTCAGATGTTTATGCTAACTTGTTACATAGACTTTTTAATTTCAGACTGTGGAGACGACAGCGTTTACCCCGATACGAACAAGTTGATCCAGCAAAAAGTAAAACTGTAAGTAAAGTTTATGATATAGCGTTATGCTCATATTCATAGCGCAAGGTAATTTAGCGTTTGCTTTAGATTTATAGAGAAAGGGGATGAGTCTTTTGTTTGAATCAACTGTTGGACGTGGGGTGCCAGTATAGGTTTTTGTCAGTTCGATAAGTACGTTTTATTCAACCTTTAAAAAGTAGGAAAAAAATGAATAATCACTAAAATAATGATTCAAATATCTGTTGGATGTAATCATTCATATGAAGAGGACCGATATGAATTAATAAATAAAATTCACGCATGTTATCAATATTTGCACATTTAATTGATATGGTTTTCTGTTTCCCGATCATATCAAACAGCACACGGCAGATGTGATCAATCAACTAGGGGAAGCTTACTTCTCAATGGCTCCTAATTAAATCTCATTTCTAGACATTGTCTTTTGCTCTCCTTATTGTTTGAATCGTTTAATAACTTTTTAGACTGATGAATGCTTTTAAATTTGTTTCTTTGTTTTCCTTTTTAGTGTTATGAGGAAATAATTTTCTATTATGATTATTTGTAACAGGTTCTTATACTGTGGAATAAAAAAATTTCTAAGGGGTTTGATTTTCGTTGCTTTTGAGGCTTGCAGAGACCCACGAATTTATGACCACCACGAAATGTAAAATTAAATATACATTACTACTGAACACTTCTCCAACCACGAAATCAAATCCCCATAAATCATTATTATTTTCTCAAGGCTCGAAAATTTGCCCCCGCTAAAATATGTGATTTTACAGTATGACTTTTTATGTACAGATACTTATATGGCTATCTGGCTTACAGGTTTGGACAGTAAAGCCTTTGACACAAAGAACTGGACCAGCCAAGGAAATGGAAGTTTTAGCTCACGAAGCCATAGGACCACACCAATATTTATATGGCATCGAACGTCAGAAATAGAGGACACACTATAGAAGGACTACTTAGTGATTATATTGTAGTGATATTGGTCTTTCGTCTCATAACTTTATAGTTGGCATGTAAAGCTACAATTTTTATGAAATGAAATCAACACACATATCTTCTATAGTCAGGTTTTTTGCATGTACATGTACTTATACAGGTGCTGAAATGTTTTGTGTAATTCTACAAAATTGAACGTTCATATTTGCTTCATTTGAAATCAAAATTATCTTTCTTAATTCATCAAAATATGTATTTCAATTTATTTATATTTAGATTTTTTTTCAAAATTGTTATGAAGAACATTCTGCTTTATTGTTGAAAGTTACTTTTTGTCATTGTAAGTTGTATGTAATATTAATTTTGACTCTTAATCTTGCAAGACAAGGGTTAAAGATATCACTCTTTCAATTAGAAAAAGGGAAATAAATTAAGATAAAATACCCCTAAAGTATGTTCATTCTTATCTGTACCTGTGTGACACAACTAAGATAGTCCTTCAATTGTTTTTATATTTATTGTCCTGTTTCATAAACTTAATGGCAAGTAAAAGAGGGTATCCGGAAATAATCAGTTATCCAACAAACGACAATCATTTCTTTCACTTCCTTAACTTCATATTGAAAATAGTACAAATTCTGTGCATGTTTATAATTGTGATCAAATCAATTAATTTTTTTTGTTTACTGGCAACATTTTGGAAGCATAGCCTTTGAGTTTAACGGGCCTTAAAATAATACTTTATGTTACAAATACAAGAGCTTATATATGTATGAAATGTTTTATAGAAACATATATATTATAGTGTTACTTTGTGCTGAGTATGTTGATGGAGTTTCTATTTATTTTAATAAAATAAAAAAAAAGATATCTTGATTTGTATCTATATAATTTTCAACATATAATTTCTGTCTGAAAAGAAATGAAAAGTAGCACATATATGTGGATTGCTTTATGTGTTATAAAAATCAAAAATTCTCATCTTACCAGCTTAAATTTCATAGTAGCATTTTACTGCTCTCACATGCACGAAACTTTGATTTTGGCAATAAGAAATGTTATTATGCAAAATTACTATGCAGAGATATAAAATGACAGGTTTTTTGACATTCAAATAACGTAAATTTGGAAAAAAATGTTTGAATAAAAATCACATTAATTATCTCCAGCATGTGACGCACGCTTTTTTTTTCTTTCTTTGCACGAAGAAAACAAAACAGTTTTTAAAATCTCTCACAAGGTTCTTAGATTTGATGTTTATTACGCCGATACTTTTTTTAACCTGTTTAAATAGGAGATACCCAGGTGATATTACACAAATTTGCATGTGTAAACGTATTTTAATTTCAAATTCACAGTAAAAGATATAACATCGTATCGTTCTTTTAACTTGCTTAAATGGCTTTCAAGGAATTTAGGTCTATACTTGCCTAAAATAAGTGTTTAAATAGCACAGGTAAAGATGTATATCATTAAGATATATCAAAAATCTTTCAGTTTAAGAAGTTGAAAGATTAAAGGAGGGTTTGAGCAAATAAATTTCATTATACGCTAGATTCAAAGAAAATGTTACATGTTAAGTATAGTATGTTTTTATTTAAAATTACAGTACAATTTAGTCAGACCTACACCTTATGGTTTCAGCATTGAATTCTTACCATGCAAACTACATCAACGGGAAGGCGGTATGTGTTACAAACATATAATATGAAGGTTACTGCGTAAATTTCAATTGATATGAATGTTGTTTATACTACATACAGAAGCCGAAAAACCTTGTCGACGCGTTATTACCCTATCAATACACATTTTCAGAAACAATGCTTATTATGCTGCGCTCGCACTGTGGTAAACCGAAAGTAATGAAAAAGGGACATACCATTGGGAAAAACCCCTACATAAACAAATACATGGGCGCAGACATTTTGGACACCCAAAATTGTGCGGAGGAGAAAATGCTAGCTGGCGCGTGATTGGTCAATAAGAGAAAAGACTTGTTATGTATTAGCCTAGGTCACGCAAGTCGTTTGACCCCCCACTCAAACGCCTTGGAGCATACTGTACATAAAATTTACACCACGGGGCGGCGCTGTTAAAGAACGTTAACTTTAAATTTTTATGGCGACTCCGCGGAAAGTAAACATTACATTTAAAAAGTAAATAACGCAGCACTGTTAAGGCCTACTATGACAAATCAACGGAAAATAGACGTGCAAAAAAGGGGATTTTTTAAAAATTGAATTTATTTTAATTAAGCTATTTTATTATCACAGAACTTTAATGGAAATAGCATAGTATAACCCACTCTGTACTGTATGAAGTTTAGTCCCATCAATGGACATTCACGTGATGAATGCATAGTTCGTATACTAAATGTAGGTCATTAGCAAATTTCAATATCGCAAGGGCATACCCTAGTTGAAATTAAAAATTCAAGCTATAAATTGTTTCTGCAGGCTTTGTAGTATCTGAAAAGTGCTGCTGCTTTGAATAGAATTCGCGTTTTAATAGTTAAAGTTTTAAGTAAATAGGCCAATGTCGAAATATGTTTGACTTTTACCAAATATTTTGTGTACTTATAAAATCACGCCCTCGATTTAAAGAAAGCAGCAGCACTTTTCAAGTTAAGGAAAATATCCTTTATCTATATTCAAAAAATGGTTCAGATCTATGTAATGTATGCCCTTGCGAAAGTACGATTTTATGAGGCATCTCGAAGTAAAATATACGTAACCTGCACATAAAAACACGACATAATTAATAAAATACATTCTCTTGGTAGCTAATTGATAATCGCACTAAACAGAGGATATACTTTGGTATTAATCGACTATTTAAAACCTGTAAATAATATTCTGTTTAATAATAAGATTTTTCATTGTTAGAAAATTCCTCAATCTGCCTCTCACACATGAAATACGTCATGTTTACCAAAATGACGTCATGTTAACAAGTTCATCGCGATCAGTACTATCTTTATAACCAGCTACGTGGGATTCAACTAGCAACATATTTTAATGCATTGCTAAGTTATATTGTTGTTTATTATGCTAATACAGTTAAAAGTTGCAAATTATTTCATTTTCATGTATTATGAGAAATACATAAAAGTCATATTTTTGTGTGACGTCACAGTAAACTTTTCCCGTATAAATTAGGCCCCGCCCCCTTTTTCAAGCCTTAACAATGCTGCGAAGCATATACTGTCAAACATTCTATACATTTCGTTTTTTTTTTATTCAGCTAGTGATTAGAGAGTGTGTAGTCTTACATTTAGACTGATTATTATTTCATCTACAAACTCCTACACCTGCACCTGCATACGCACTGTGTGTACTAGATGACTAATGACCTATATACTAAATTACTATGGCACACTGTAAATTATCTTCAACTTCAAGTATCAATTTCGGTAAAATAACGTATAGCAGTGACTTCCTATAACCCGTAGGTACCACTACATATATGTCCAACCTATTTGCTAATTTCTCCAGGCATACAATCATACATACAGTCGATTGTAAGATCAGACAAAACTCTGGCGATCGTGCTGTCAAACGTTTATTTTTGTTCAACCAATCACGGGCTTTATCAAATTCTGGATAAGCCTCGTTCTGAAGTAAAAATATTTATAGTGGAATGCTCCTAGACGTTTGGTGTGAGACCATGCATCGATGCAACAAACGTGTAGGTGACCTAGACTAGTTATGTATTTGACAAGTGAAATAAAGTTGATAAAAATCTCATATCAAGACTTGGGTTTCTTTGAGGTATATAGGAGTTACAGGTAAAAATTTGAAGGGAGGGATGCACTTTTGGTTAGAGATTTTCATTTGGTGTCAAACGCACCTAGTTGTAAACAAATGGAAATTGAAAGTAAAAGTGCAACGGCACGGTATAATTTTTCTGGCATTTTTTGTTTTCCAATATCTCGAACTTTCACGACAAAAAGATCATTTGCCCGAAATTCAATATATGTATCAGTAAGTTGTGCTAAAGTTTGTATGGAAGTCTATGGGAAAACATTTGGTGGTGTTTGTCCTATAGAAAAGGTATGATTTCATGGATAAAAATTGATTACAGCCAAAAAATCAATCAGTTCCTATTTTTTTGACATTGGGATTATATTTTAGTTAGTTTAAATATTTGTTTAAAAATTAGAGGGTTTGGGTAAATTGAGGCTCACAATGGGGACTGCACATAGTGAAAAAATGCCAAAATGTTTGCCCTAGCTCTCATACTTTCAATAAATGTACATGTAAATAATTTTAAATAAATATTTATACCGAAATTTACTGTGAATATTGTAAATAATACGATATCAATATTTATGGGCATCATCAATACACAAAACATATGAATATCCCCCTCGCAGTTTGAGAAATTCATTTAAATCCATGTATTTTATGGGTGTAAACATTGGGACAGATTGAATAATCCTCTTTCAAATTTGTGTTAATCAGAGTTGATTGAATAATTCATAACAAAATTTGACTGCTGTTAACTAATTAGGGTACTTTGTTTTTTACATAAGGGGCATAATCCAGCAGAAAAGCCAGTTTCAGTCATGTAATCAGTGCTGGCTTGAAATAAAAAATATACTTTTGGTGAAACTTAGAGATTACTAGTAGGAAATTTAATTTAAATTACAGTACAATATATTCTGCCTGAAAATACATTGAAAATGCAATAAATATGCAAAATTATAACTGAAAAAATTATGAAAAAGGTGTCTGAATATCCCTCCTCCTTGCCATATCCACTCTTGATATTCTGCTGAAAAGGGGGGGGGGGTGATTTTGTGCTCTAATCATGCTGAAAAATGAAGGAATTTTGTTTAAATTTGGTTTATTTGCAATAACAAGAGTCATGCTTATCTGCAGTTATTTTTTTCTAATTTCTTTGATATTTTTAAAAATAATTATCTGAGTAAATTCTATTTTAACATGATTATTTTAAAGGTATTACATCACAAATGCTTAAAAGAAATTCAAAAGATGGTGTAAATAATAAAAAATTATGATATAAGCTGCTAGATGCATTTATCAGTATGTTTTAATAAACTAAAATGTATTTCAGAAATGCATTATCAAGAAGGAAGATATTAATGAACCCTACCCTCTTACAATGAACAACACATGGACACTCTCGGGATGATCCCTTTGCTTTCATTAAGAGTTCCAAGGTATGGCTTTCTTAGAAAATCTAGTTAATCTCTTAATATTTAAGTTATTAAGAACTTTTTATAGATTATTAGAAAATAATTTTCCTCAGAACTGCAGTTATTTAAGCACTTTGCTTACAATTGAGCACTGTATTCAGTCCGACAATATGATTTATCTGCCCTTGGCATTTAATCAATTTATTAATTATGTCAATGATAAGAAATGATATGCAAATAAATATATTTGCCTTTTATGAGAATATACATATTTAACATCAATTACATGAAATGTTCATGAAAATTGGCTAAAATGTAGGTCACCCCCTTTCAAAATTTTCAGTGGGGATGTATTTGATTCTCTGATGCCAGCAACCCACTGCTGATAGATTTTCTTTAAATCTTATGTACATTTGAACTAGATATAATTCTCTTTCTTTCCATTGATTATTTTATCTACATTAGTTTTCACTCTTTCCATAACCCAGCCTTTTCTTACAAAAACCTGCTGATTTTCTTCATTTTTCATTAATAACGGGTACCTGCTACCCTGAATGATTAACATGATCTACCTTGAGAAATTATTAGAGATAATAAGAAAAACAAGCAAAACATATGCAAAATTATTCATTTTATTTTAAAAGTTTGAAAGAAAAATAGAAAAATGCTTTAATTTATAGACACTTTTTCTGTTTCACAGATGTGAGTCTGATTGACTGGGGTGTGAAATGTAACAGCCAATGGTGTACTTGAACTAAGACTGTCAGTCCCAATATTCAAGAGGTGAGATAAGCAATGGATATGTGTTCTAAATTTACTAAATTGACCACTTTTTATAAATGTTTCTTTTACTCTATAGGAAAAACCCCTACATAAACAAATACATGGGCGCAGACATTTTGGACACCCAAAGTTGTGCGGAGGAGAAAATGCTAGCTGGCGCGTGATTGGTCAATAAGAGAAAAGACTTGTTATGTATTTGACAAGCGAAATAAAGTTGATAAAAATCTCATATTAAGACTTGGGTTTCTTTGAGGTATATAGGAGTTACAGGTAAAAATTTGAAGGGAGGGATGCACTTTTGGTTAGAGATTTTCATTTGGTGTCAAACGCACCTAGTTGTAAACAAATGGAAATTGAAAGTAAAAGTGCGACGGCACGGTATAATTGTTCTGGCATTTTTTGTTTTCCAATATCTCGAACTTTCACGACAAAAAGATCATTTGCCCGAAATTCAATATATGTATCAGTGAGAGGTGCTAAAGTTTGTATGGAAGTCTATGGGAAAACATTTGGTGGTGTTTGTCCATTGTTAAGAGAGCACGTGAATGCAGATGCCAGTGGCGAATTTAAGGGGGGCGCACCCCCCCTAAAATTGTCAAAATTAACGTAAATCACAGTTTCGTCTAGAAAATGTAAATATTCATACTTGGTAGACCTCATTTTTACCCTACAAAATCTCTAGAATCCAGGAGCTTCCTGGGGCCCCACCAGGGCTTTGTCCTGAACCCACTGGGGGCTTCAAGGCGGCCCCCAGACTCCTTGCCTACTTTTGTCGCCCCCTCCAACTTCAATTCCTGGATCCGCGCCTGGATGCCATTGGTAATTAAATTCATACCCTAATCCTGTTTTCTATGTTCAGTTGAAAAATATGTATCAGTTAAATAAAACATCTTTTGAATGCAATATATGCTTTAGGCTAAAACATCTCTAAAAACGAAAGAAATTATGTTACAATAAGTACTGTTTATTTTGACATATAGTTCGCAGTAGGAGCACTGAAAGAAAAACCTATTGAATTTAACTAGTTTACCTCGTAAAGGGTTGGTCGTGATTAGTAAACTTTCATTTTACTGGTTAAGATAGTGAGTTGTGGAGCGGGGTTCGTATAGATATTTAGATACCTAGTGAAAGTTAATTATATCAATTCTAAATTTACTAATCTTATCTAGTAAATATATACCAATATCTGGTAAAACTACTTTTAAGGTAGTGATTGTATGGACAGTAAATTTATTATTTTTCTTGGTGACTTTAACTAGTTATTTTTTTTACAGTGAGTAAATTGTCTTTACATTGCTTTAATTAACCCTTTTTTATGCATTAACAAAATAACGATGACATGAACAGGATAATTGAATAAAATAATTTGAAAATACTGTGCTTTCGTATTTAGTCGCTGAAATAAGAATATCAATAATCTCGTTTAAAGTCATCATTTTGTAAGTTTTATGGTCAGTACAATGATCTTGTCAGCAAATGTATTTTATCATTAAGTCTAATGCTGAATTACGTTTTTCATACTAAATGTAAGTATGAAATTATATACACATTGAATTGTTGACGTTTTCCAGTTATTTCCTGATCATGACAAGAAGCACACGACAGGTGTGACAGGTCGACAGGGGATGCTCACTCCTCCTTCGCCCCTGAACACATCTCTAGTTTTGGAGGTCTACGTTTCTTCTGGTCTTATTTTGTATTGTTTTATGGACTTTTGATCTTGGTCGTTATCTTCATATATATTTTATTGAAAGTTTACAGTGTAGCAAGCCAAAGATATATTTTGTTATCAGCTTCACGCATATGTCTGACCCTTTTACCCGAAAATCGTTATCTCCCTGCCCTAGAGACCCGGATAAATGCCTACTCCCATTCTAAGGTCAAAAGTATGACCCAGTATATATCAATCAATATCAAAAATATGCTTGGCTCTCTAGCATCGTTTGTCTTCTCTTGTGAATCATTCGGATAAGTAAATTTTTTTTTAAGAGGGCTGTTTATCTCATGATAAAACTTTGTGATTTTTATATTAATCAGCTTCAAACAAAAAAGACATAATCAGCCTTCTGAAAGAAAAAAAAATAATATGTCTGGGTCTACATAACTTTTTTAACTATATATACTAAAACACGCTTATAGCAAAGAACAAAGGACGTGTGATTTTTGCTTCGTTATAAATGTAATTCGTGATATCCGTTAGTCTTACAATATGATAAGTAACAAAACTCGCTTAGATCTAAATAATAAACAATAACAAAAGACTTATCACCGGTACATATACATGAAAATACCCTCTACATTAATCATGAGAGGTATACAAGAGTTGAATACGATAGAGTGAAATTGATACCTAAAATTCTAATAATGAAAAATATGAAAGTGACTTGAAGTTGCATTAACAAGTAAAAGCCATGAAATGCTTATTTAAAATTTCAAAACTTTTGTTTAGACACAGAGTAAAATAGGTTAACAAACCAGAACAGGGAATCCCAGACGTTAGACATTATACCTACGACAATTTTTCATTACAAACTTCGTGTTATTTAATATAGTTATGTAATATGTCCCTTGGCAAAGATTGCATCATGTCATATTAATATCGATTTATCTGTCTGTATTACAGAATTAGCCAATAGATCTTCCATGCCAAATGAATTTTTATTATAATTTAAAATCAATTCACAGATTTTATCTTATAGTATCTTCAATATACATTATAACATTCTGGCTCACTCTATGTTTTGGCATTTAATATAGCATGAGACAGAGACTTAAAAAGATATCCCTTGATTAGAAAAAAACACATGTTTGAAAAAAAATCATATTTGTAAATTTCGGAGAAAATAGCAAAAAAACATTTATAGTGATGTTAAATGTCCGTTAGCCTTCTGTTTTGAAACACTGATGGGGGATACTAAAAATACCGCAGCATTGAATTGAAGCAAATAAAATGACATTGATGAAACACACGTTTGTGAATTCAGGCCAGTAATTTGAGTGTCACATTATAAATAATTGATTACGTTCATTCCACTGTACAGTTTTGTCTCAAAACTTTTAAGACGATGCATAAAACTTCTTGATTCCTGTAAACATTGTTTATATTGGGCATACTATGGTTAATAAGATTGCATTTTAGCACATAATTTGCTTGGAAGTGTCAATGCTCGTTAACTAAAAAAAAGTTACTTCAAATAATTAATCCAACGCTATCGTACATTTTGCAGGATTTTAATTATAAGTTAACCACTTAAGTTAAAGGGGGAATTCAGTTTGTAATTTTACTGTCGGAAATTATTTTCATAGTCAAATAGTTTACGTAAAATGAGTATTTTGGAAATAACCTATTGCTTACGCAGTAAATTTAAGAACAGGATTCATGACGTTATAGTATTTTTAACATTGTTATAATCATAAGAAGTAAATATTTTAACTATGACCATCTTTTAACTCTCTAAATAAAAAAAAACACAACGTTTTCAGTGCAAGTTTGCCTGATTGTAAGGTGTGATTGATATTTCTTCTGCAAAGAAGGTTAAAACCATAACCTACTATATGCTCCTCTGCATTACCCAGAGATGTTAATGATCGGAATCGATATCTTGCCGTTAGCGATAATAATCGTTGAAATATGGATCCCCGCTAAATTCATCGAAGCTCTATATCTTATACGCTGTCAATTCTTGATTATTAGAGTTGACCATTTATGAAAATGGCACAGAAGTCTGCATGCTCTATCAGTGTGACCTTGAAGGACCTTGTCTTCAGCGGGTGAATGCAAAAGAAAATTGTGATGAATTGCAGATTTGCGCTTTAGTTTGGCAGAAATTTTAACTAACCATTATTTTATTGTCTTCACATCATTAACAAACTGGTTGCAAATCTGTTACAAATATTGCTGAGTTTGAATCTCTGTATGAGTTGGCGTTTTGTTTGATTTTAATTTTATATTATTACCAAACTGGCCTGGTGGATCTATTAATAATTATATGATCTAGCTTCTGATGGACCCCATATTTGATATTAGGTTTTATTTTTCTTAAAGCACTTTGCAGGTTAAAATCTAATTATTTTGTTACCAACATTATGGTCGAATTAGAAAGGAGCTGTATTGAGAGTTTCGGTTTTCTGAGCATCTCTTTTGTTCTACTGATGAAATGTTCAAAATGTTTAAATCTTAGACTTAAGAAAATCACTTCAATATGTTGAGCCTTGAAATCAAGTGAATAAGTACTGCATGAAAATATAATAAAATCTTTATTTAAAACAAAAGTGTGTTGAATAAATACAAATTAAACTATAAAGGATATTGAATATCCCTCTGATCAACCAAAGTTAAAATTTTGCACGTTAAAACATCGCGAGATATACTGGTATATTACAGTGTATTTATTTTATATCCGGGTTTTACACTTGTCTGTGCCCTCATATTTTACTTGCAAAATTATGTAACAAGATATATGACCAATGTCTAATTCTCAGGAGAATAAAAACGTACCACACTGCACGTACAGAAATATGGGATTTCGTCATTCTGATATGTGAAGTGGCTTTCCGCTGTTTAATTAAAGATAAAGTCTTCGTCTGCGTGTACTTGAAGAGCAGTGTATAATAGGCAACTGGGAGGTAATTTAATCTTCTAACAATATCCCTAGGGAGCTAATAAATTGCCACTCAAATAAAGTTGTTAAAAATTTGAATAACTTATTATTTTATAATTTTTTTTTATTACAACCGGAGTATCATATATCAAGTGTAACCAACGTTTGTTTTATACAGTAATTCTGTTCTTCTTAGAAGATGAGGCTTGGTAAGCTGTATTGGTTTTCCAAACATTTTAATACACATATATTTCTGAATTCCCCTCTTCAAACATATTAATTCATAATTAATTTAAGTGAAGAGCTTATCCATGTATATTGATGTAAAAGTGCACGTAAACCTAGAGACGAGGAAGTGATACAATTTACTTTGCTTGATGCATATATATTGACTGTATATTAATTGATTCAATTGATATTGAAGTTTTGTGTTTACATCTTCTCATGCCGTTGCCAGCATTTATTTATTGAGTGTCGACGACGAGGCACTTACATTGAATTTTCAAGCACTTTAAAATGTAAAAATCCCTCTTTCTTAAAAAAATACCCATCCTTTTAAAAAATGCTGTTGCTGGGTGTATTAATGAAATTCTTTTACATGTAAATATGGACATTTTCATTCCCTACATGGTACCCTTATGAGGCCATTAATAGTTTCTTTTTTCTTTGTTAATCGTCAATCCTTAATTTGAAAAAAGGAAACCGTAAATCACAACACATAAATCAAAATTATTATTCTAGAATTCCTCGTAAGCATTTGAAAATTTTTGTCACATTATTACTAATTGAAAAAGATACAGACACTGAAACAAAAAGATACCCTCCTTTTAAGAAGATTTGGGGATGTTAATTCATGCCATCAAAGTCCCTGATTTCACCTCTAGCATTCTCATGGGGTCCCTGTTAAAATGCAGCGGCCAACAATGCAACCCTGGAAGATGCGTTTTTCCCTATAATAATAAACAGAGAAAATGCAACATAAACACATTGCAAAGGACATTTGTTTGTACATGCAGACAAGATACAAAAAGATAATATCTGCATATACACAATTTATTTTTTTTTTATCTTGCACTTTCAACAATCGTTTTTATTAGGTATCTCCTCGATCTAGGAAGAACGCATTTTCCCCGTATGGTTTTTTGTGGTTGTTATATTGAACGCAAAAGCAAATGCCGTTGAGATTGATTCAAAATTTTTTTTTTTTTCTAGCTTTCACTTGGACCTGAAAAGTTTTATTTTAAATATGCACATCAGGCAGAATTGGAATGGATGGGTCAATATCCTCATTGGCACCTAACAGTTGAAAATATTTCTTATCACAAAAGAGGTTGAACATATTTCCTCTTGCGTTGTATTAATGAAATATCAGTTCATACCATTTCTATGTCAAACCTTTCGTAAGCGGCGGAAACGCCGATTTTTTGCTGACATAAAAGATGATAAAAAAAATCAACCAATGAATCCGAAGTTTAAACTTTATGACAACACGTTTCTAATTGAAGATTTATATGATATTTCATACCTTAAGTGAATGGTTGATCCAAAAGTTTGTGGAATTTTTTATTATTCTATTTAGTTATAGGGGAAATTGGTTGAAAATTACATATGAGAACACAGACACTTGTTGAATTTTTAAATAATAAAACATTAAATATTTATGATAGTTACTCGTTAGCAGTTGCCATAGAAACGGATATTTGGAAATCCGGGGGAGATATTAACGCGCTTATTATCATAATAATTCTTAGTACTTGAAATGAGAATAAAACCGCCCTATATAGTATATAACACGAACATTTTGTCATCATTACGATTGCTTGATCCTTTGTATGAGAGTTTACATATTGTAACTGATTTTGCTGACTATTTAGTTCATTAGTTGTTGATTTATTGATATTAAGATTGTTAGACGGTCAAGTCATAAGTTTTGTGAAAATCCCGGGATCACTCTATCTTAAACGCATATATTATTGACATGGGCTGGGGGGAAATGCATTAAGTTACTGATTTTCAAGTGGCGTAAGAAATTTAAGAAAAATAGAACTTCTATCGACGTTGAGTAGAGGTGTGGCCGCCTTTCGGAGGCTCTGTTTATCCCCCAGAGAATTAAAAGCGTTAATTGACGCTGTCGGCTGACGTGCTGTTCTTGACTTTGCTACTGAAATTGGAGCATCATTGGAAAGATGGGAGTGTTTTGAAATATGATTGCTAACATGAAGATAAGTTGGTGCAAGAGAATATTAAGGCTTTTCTTAAGAATAAAATTGGAGAAAAGGACACCATTTTGTAGAATTACGTATTCAAAATGGACATTAGGCTTAAATGTTTCTATTACAAGACATGGCATACCTAACTTGACGTTACGTCGAAGTCTCCCTACAACTATCCATTTTCAGATATTGGTAATTGGAATGTGGTAAAATTTTCCAATATTGTAGCATTGTGAATCTTTATCACGAATATGCCTATTGCTTGTGTTCATCAAATCACGATAAAATTTAAGAAAGAATTTCCACGACCTTTTGAATCAACCCTCGTGTAATGATTTGTAAGCTTGTTACCCTCAGACACATTTTTTTACATCCTTTGAGCATGTTCTCTCCCCAAGCAAAGGTCCAGAATAATCCACATTCATCATTATCAAAAATATGCTTTGAGTCTGCATTCGTATGTATCTTCTATTGTGCTTATATTGAGCTGTATAAAAAAAATTCAGGAGATATATTTTACAGAAGAATGATTTTTCTTTCTTTCTTCTTGCAAGATAAATTGTTTCTTGGGATGCAAAAATTACTCAACAAAAATGTCGAAATTTAAATGTAGGAACAAAACAAATGCGCTTTTTCTTAGTCACTTGTCAACCCATGTTGGGGATTCTTCTTCATTCTGAGCGCATGATCCTACTAGTACTTCTTGAATTTCCAGGGGCCTATATATTTTGTGCCATCTTCTATTATTTGTATTGTTTAATTTTTTTTTCAAGATCATTCTATGTATGTGATCTTCAACTTTGACGTGTATTTAAATGTTCCATTAGAAAATTTTCGATAACACGAAAAACAAATAAAGTTCTCTAACAAAGTCCCGGGCAGTGACTGGAATACCTGCATAAATATTTGAAAGTGCACTTAGGAGAGTTCAATAAAATTATGCAATCTGTCTAATAACCACGATTTGAACTTCTGGATTGCGACCATTTCAAACATTATCATTAAAGAAAGAACAAGCACCCTCTCCATGGCCTAATGGATTTCCTTCCCCACAAGAGTTTGATTAAATGAATGATTATGAATATGATTAAATGGATGTTATAGTTTAACATGAAAAGTTACTCTGATGCAAATTTATCGCTTACTGCTGATTTCTGTATACACCTCCAATGAAAGACAAAAAACAACTACTTACAATACCTGTTGAGGTAAATGTAAAGAGTAAATTCAATGTAATCAATATCTTAATATGTCAGATTACATAATTGGATAAGACATCAGGCATGGCAAATATGTCCTCTTCAAAAAAATTGTAAATAGTGATTGAATTGTGAAAACAATAAGCATAAACGTTTACATATCTTTATTTTGTTTACACCTTCAGGAGGTTGACAAACAATCTTAGATTTTTGTTATACATTTTCTTGGCTTTGTTTCTACAATACGTATGGCTAATGTAATGATTTTGCATTAAATCTGAAACGAATGTATGGTGCGCTCTCATGCAGCCTCAGTGGCTTTGGGACAATCATTGATCAAAATTAAGATGTGATCTGTTTGACAGCTCCTGGGAGAAGGCGAATAAAAATTATAAATGCTTCCGGCTACCTTTCTAAATTTGCTGCAACTGATCATTTCCAATTTAATTTTGTAGCTGTCATTAGTAATAAGTAATGAAGTAGGACAATGTTCCATGTCTTTCGTACACTCACAATTACCGATAATTGGAACTGATAATTTATCTCAGTATAATGGCGCTGAAGCCAGCATGCTCTATAAGTGTATCCTTGAAAAGACGTTGTATGCTCATCATCATCATTTAAACGGATTAATACGTTTCCCCATGGCCATATTGTCAACACAGTTCTAATGTACATATATAAACGATTGTTTATATTGAATTATTGCTACAAGTGCTGACTTTCACATTTTAACTAGCGTTATGTAAAGATGCATGTAAGAGAAAATGATTATCAATCATCTTGAAAATAAGTTTCAGATATAGCAAGACTTTTCAGTTAATTGATAAATCAATTTTTAGTTTTTTTACGTCCCATTTGGAAAGTACTATTTAATCATACGAGTAATGTGAAATTTTCCATTATTGTAGCATTATTTTATCATAAATATGCCTTTTGCTTTCTTTCATCAAGTCACGATAATAATTTTGAAAGAATTTCGACGAATTTTTGGATCAACCCTTGTACAGCTTACTCCACTTATATTGAACACGCTTATTTTGAAATTCCGCTTATTTTGAAATAGAAATAAATCCCCAGTTTTTGCCTCTCATATTCTTTGCATTAAAATAACGGTTATATTGAAATCGGATATATTGAAATTTCGCTTATATTGAAGCCACTGATCGGTCCCTACAGGAAATAATGAGTTGTTTTCATAACGGTTATATTGAAGGAATCCCTGGCGGCTGTCGTTACGGTTAGTGACAGTAATTATGCCTGATTGACCAGTTGATGTACAAAGGTGTGAATAATGAAGTTTTCACCTTATGTGTTTTTATACTACGTGCTCTTACGAAATAAAATTCTTCACTCTTTAATTCTTTGCGTCCACGTGTTTAACACGGACATATCGAGACTACACAGCTAAACGTAATATAGTAGCCCCCACAGATCTAGGGAAAAAAAACATAACTTTGAAATACCGTTAATGGCTATTGATATGCCTAAATTCGAAATAATAATTAAAGAATTAACCCGAGTACACTTACGATGAAATACAAGCAGCGTTCAGTAGTACCTAACCTTTTAAGTCCGTTGAATTTTCTCCAAAACGTAAATAAATGCGATCGGGGAATAATAATGAAGGGGTAAAGATTGTCTTTTCAATGAAACAGATATAAAACAAAAAATTAAACCTTCAAGGACTCATATTCTTTGTATCTATTCCCTGTTATGGATAAACGATGACAAATTAATTTGTTCAGGTTTGTTCTTCTTTATCTAAGATTGGGATTGAACTTGTAAAAAAGGCGGCTTCACGATTTCGCTTATATTGAATTACGGATATATTGAAATAATTTGCATGGTCCCCTGAATTTCAATATATCCGGAGTAGGCTGTATAATGATTTGTAAGCTTGTTACCCTCAGACACCTTTTTCTATAACCGTTGAGCATGTTCTCTTCCCAAGCAAAGGTCTAGAATAATCCACATTCATCATTATAAAAAATTGGCTTTGTGTCTTCATTAATCTGTATCTTCTATTGTGCTTATATTAATTTGTATAAAGAAAATCAGGAGATATATTTTACAGAAGAATGATTTTCCTTTCTTTCTTCTTGCAAGATAAATTGTTTCTTGGGTTGTAAAAATTACTCAACAAAAGTGTCGAAATTTAAATGTAAGAACAAAATAAATGCGCTTCTTCCTAGTCACTTTTCAACCCATGTCGGGGATTCTTCTTCACCCTGGGCGCCTGATCCCACTTCTGGAAATTCAAGGGGCCTATACGTTTTATGCCATCTTCACTAATTTGTATTGTTTAAAGAATCTTTTTCCAGATCATTCCATATACCTTCAACTTTGAAGTGTATTTAAATGCTTAGTCAGAAAATTTCAAATTGCACGAAAAATAGTTAACGTTCTATAACAAAGTCCCGGTCAGTGACTGGAATACCTGCATCAATATTTGAAAGTGCACTTAGGAGAATTCAATAGAATTATGCAATCAGTCTAATAACCACGACTTGAACGTCTGGTTTGTGACCATCTCAAGCATAAACATTATAGAATAAACAAACACCCTTTCCATGGCCTAATGAATTTCCTTCCCAACAAGAGTATGATTAAATGCCTCAACAGGGATTGGATGTAATCGTTCAACATGAAAATTTACTTAAATGCATAGTTATCGCTGACTGCTGATTTCTGTATGCACATGTGAAAGATGTAATACTACAGCATGAGTTACGACAGACGATAAGTAGCAGAGAGAAAAAAGGCAAACGCTTCATATTATAAAATAAATTGATATAAACAAGTATTTTTAACTGTCGATTTTTATTTTTTCATAGTCTGGTCTTGGCTGTCTGATACGCCCGATTTGCAAATTTTGAGTACGATATTGACAATATCACTCCATTTCTTTAGCGGGGAATCCTCAGATAACTAATAAACAAGGAAAAACAGTTGATTTGACCTGAATTCAAGAATATACATCGCTGTATCAGTTATGTTAACAATATCATTAATATGTAAACAACCTCCAGTCAGTTTTGTCCAATGATATTATTTAATCTCTCACATTAAAGAGCTCCCAGTTATCAAAGGGGGGTAATTCAATTTTAAATTAAATGTTTGCTATTTTAATCAAAAATTTCTCATATTTATAGACAGAATACCAATCAAGTATTTGCATATGTAATTAAAGTAGATGTCAGATTTTTTATTTCTGTTTGTAACATGAATTAAAGTAGGCGGATATCATTTAAAACATTCCCAAATATTGCAATTTTTAAAGAAAATCAACTTCAGGCACCGTTTCCATGAATAATCAACATTCATATGATCTAACACTAGTTTTTGAGGTACATATTATATGTAGTTTATGAGGTGGTACTTTCAAGCCAAATTTGAAAAAAAAAATGACAATGCGTGCCACAAAAGGTTGAGTGGTTACAGGGATTGGGTATTAAAGTGTTGATACAATTTCCTGATTTTTTTCCAGACACACCCCGTGTTGTACTCGTTGGATTATGCACCACCCTTTCAGCTACTGACAAAGCATACTGTCTTTATACAAGTCCAGATATCAGGTGAAAGATCTCTACTTTTTCCAGAAAAAATAAGTATGTAATATATCATTTGCCACGTTTTCAAAGACAAAAGGACAGTTAATTTTTTTTTTTTT
>PRKT01000947.1:32856-134878 GCA_003671525.1 Saccostrea glomerata
TTTTTTTTGTCGGCTGTCGACTTGACAGAAATTATTTTGACGTGGCAAATGTTTATTTCGACTTGTCAAATTCTTAATGTGAATTCGTAAGATAGAAGTGTCAACTTGTCAGACAAAATCCATCACTACATTTACATGTACTTGGAATTTAAAGTATATAGAAACAGGATACATGTTAAGAAAGATTTGTTTAAATTAATCGAAACTGAATAAAAAAAATACCTATTTTGTTTTTTTAATAAAAAAAAACATATCGGTATGGCTTTGCTAATTATCTATATTGCATTATTGCTTTTTAGGGGGTGGGGTGGGGTAGGAGGAGGAATGATCCTCTAATGTTCTTTTCAAATTTCTTTTAATTAAAATTACGTACCTTTCAGACACTTTCTTTTATTTCATATAATGGAGACAACAGCGTTTACCCCGATATGAACAAGTTGACCCAGCTAAAAGTAAAACTGTAAGTAAAGGTCAAGCTATAACGTTATTCTTATGTTGAAGAGGTTAAAATGTTTGCTAACACAGTACGGAGATGATTGTCACGTTGCTTGTTCGAATCCATTGTGAGAACGGTAAAGGGTTTGTTTTCAGTTCGATCACTGCGTTCTTTTTTTTTTTTTTTTAAATAAGCAACAAAATATATATATTACTATAATAATGATGCAAACATTTGTTGGATGTTACTTGTATCATGCAGATGAAGGAGACCGATATTAGTTCGTAAATAAAATGCATGTATATTCACAATATTTGCACATTGAATTAACATGTTTTCTGTCTTCAATCGACCATTACAAATAACACACAACAGATGTGATCAATCAAAAAAAGATGCTTTCTCTAAGGCACTTCATTGAATCTCATTTTTAGACGTTGTCTTTTGCTCTTCTTATTGTTTGAATTGTTTAATGTACTTTTTATACCGATGACGTTTTACTTTACAAGGGATCTTTATTTTTCCTTTTTAGTGTTACATGTATGAGTAAGAAATTTACTTTTATGACTATTTATAACAGGTTCTTATACTGTACAATGAATGATTTTCGTAGGGGTTTAATTTTCGGTGTTTTTGAGGTATGCAGAAACCCACAAAGGCATGATCACCACGAAATGTAAAATTTAATATGCATTACTACTGAACACTTCTGCAAGCACGAAATCAAATCCTCACATATCAATATTTTTTTTCTCAAACCTCGAAAATTTGGCCCCGCGAAAATATGTGATTTTACAGTATGACATTTTGTGTACAGATACTTATATGACTTTTCGGCTGGCTTACAGGTTTGGACAGTAAAGCCTTTGACACAAAAAACTGGACCAGCCAAGGAAATGAAAGTTCTAGCGCACGAAGCCATAGGACCACACCAATATTTATATGGCACCGAACGTCAGAAATAGAGGACACACTGTAGAAGGGCTACTGAGTGATTATATTGTAGTGATATTGGCCTTTCGTCTCATAACAATATTTTTAATGAAAAATAAAATCAACAGACATATCTTTAAGGGTATAGTTTTGCGTGTACATGTACTGTAAATCACTTTTTATTCGCGAGAACTTTATTTTCGCGTAATTACGCGAGACAGTACGCTCGCGAAAATTTCATTCTCGCGTATAATAAAATTCCTTAAGATAATATAGAGCAATGACCACAATTCGTGAAAATTTTGTCTCGCTAATAAAGAGTCAATGATTATCTCGCGAAAATAAGGTATCGCGAAAATTAAGTGATCTACAGTACTTGTACAGGTGCTGAAATGTTCTGTTTAATTTGATATTGTTCATATTCATCGTCAATCAAAATTATCTTTTAGTTGATCAGAATATGCATTACAATTAATTTGTATATTACTTTTTTTTTCTGAGAAAAAAATTGAATTATTATGAACAAGTGTCTTCTATTAAATATGGAAAGATACTTTTGGCATAGTACGTTCTATAAAATTAACTTTTTATCTAAGTCTTACAATACCAAGAAAATAGATATCACTCTTTCGATTAGATGAAGGAAATTCGAAATAAATTAAGATAAACTACCTTCTAAGTATGTTCTTTCTTATCATATTACAATCAAAACCAGACTCTAGCTCTGTTGATGATATTTGTACTTGCGTGACACAAACAGCAAATATATTTTTTCTTTAGTCCAACAACTGTTTTTTACATTAAATCTCCTGTTTCGTAAACTTGCTTGCAAGTCAAGGAGGGGATGCGAAAAATAATAAGTTGTTTAATAAAAGACAATCATTTTTTTTAACTTCCTGAACTTCATATTAAAAATTGTGAAAATTCTGTCAATGTTTATCATTGTGATCAAATCATTTTTTCATTTACTAGCAAAATTGAGGAGTCATGGCCTTTTATTTTAATGGGCCTCAGAATAATAAATTAATTTTCAAATATAAGAGTTAATATATGTTTGAAATGTTTTATGGAAACATATCTATCATAAGAATTCTTTCTGTCTAGTATGTTCGTGGAGTTTTAATTTATTGAAATAAAAGTTTTAAAAAATCCTGATTTGTATCTTATTTTTTTTTTCAAACATATCAATATTTAAAAAATAAAATGAAACAAAAATATGCGGATTCTTACATGTTTTATAGAAAATACATTTCTCATCTCATCAGATTAATATTTTACTGCTCCCATACATGTAGGCACGTAGCTATTCTATGGATTTTGTCAATATGCATTGTTATCATGCAAAAATAATATGCTGACATAATTAATAATTATATTTTTATATTCAAATAACGTATTGTTGGATAATTGTTTGGAAAATTTTTACATCCAATATCTCCAATATCTCAGGCTTTCTTTTGCGATAAGTTCATTGAATTTATTTGCAATATATGAATGAAGAAAACAAAACATGTGGGTTTTAAAATCTCATAAGGTTCTTTGATTTGATGTGTTTTACGCCGATATTTTGTACCTGTCTAAGTATGAGACATCTATACGATGATACACAGATTTACATGCAAAAAAAGATTTATTTCAAATTCTCAGTACAAGTTATCACATTCTATCGTTGTTTTAACTTGTTTAAGGGGGCTTCCAAAAAAGTTAGGTCAACCTATGCCTGAAATAAGTGTTTTAATAGAAAAGGTTAAGGCAAATATCATTATGTACACAAAATTACACAGTTTAAGAAGTTTGAAAGGTTGAAGAAAGTTGACAGTATAATGTTTATTTAACGTAAGAAATACAGAATGTTAATTTTAGCCTATTTTAAGAATTAGATTTTTTTATTACTTAAGATAACTTTACAGTTTTGAAAAAAAACTATGCCCTTTTGATTGAATTGTTATCAAACTACGCCTAAGGGGAGGCGAAGTGTTATAAAGGTTACTGCTGGCATTCAAATTGATATGAATGTTGTATATTCTAGACTCAGAAGCCGAGAAATCTGTTACTTGTTGACGCATGATTATCCCATCAATACACATTTTCACAAACAATGCTTTTTATGTTTTGCTCGCACTGTGTTAACCCTTTCTCTACCGGGACATTTTCAGCGTTTTTGCAAACGTTCTGACATATCCTTATAAATCAATTTATAGCTTTTTTATTCAAAGAGTAATCAAGGCATAATGTATATCATTTTGTAGGGAATTTTCTGGAGATGATATTTCATAACTATGCAGGTACCTCACAACTGACCTTGCTAGTGGAAATTGAGGTCAAAGGTCAAATTAGTGCAGAATTTTATTGCATTTTTTGACACATTTTAATCTTCAAGTTAAAAATTAACAGTGATACACATTGAAATAGGAAATTCAGAATAAACCCACAAAAGGGCATTATCCTGTACTACATTAATCACATAAACTTTTTTTTCAATTCTGCAAATAATGACTTTAAAGAGGTTGCTAAGCAACGGAGTATTTTTCAATTTTCAGGCAGTATTTCTTGTTTTTTGCTCATCCCACACACATTTATGCATTCCATTACATTGTAAAGTCAAATGTGGGGTAATGATACTGAAATAATATACATCAGATAATTGTCTTAAAGTTTGACCTCATCAGATTCACTTTTTTTGGAGGTCAAAGGTCAAATAAGTGCATAATTTTAGAAATTTTTCCCAAAACTTTTCATCTTTCTTGCTAAAATTTGTAACAATGGATGCTAAAGAAGAAAATTCTGAATTTACTCTTTAGAAGGCATCATACTGTATTGCAATATCCACATATTATTTTTGTTCAAATTTGTGTTAAATGACCTTTAAATGGTTGCTAAGCAACAACAATATTCAATTTTTTGGCTTTATAGGTTTCTTACTTCTTATTCTAGACAGTTTTCCATGGTATCGTTTGTAAGATATAACGTCAAATAATTTATAAAACATCCAACAAATAATTGTCTTAAGTATTGAGCCTGAAATTTCTGTTCTTTGGGGGTCAAGGTCATATCAGTACAGAAATCTGCCTTAAATTGTATGTATATATCAAATTTGAAATGCTGCAATTATTATGGACATATTGTCCAATAACTGACACATAAAATTGTAAACAACAAAATCAACAGAGATATCACAAAAGTGAATAGTTTTGTTTTACTTTGTTTTTTCTTTTTTTGAAATCTTGGTTGTCATTCAAAAAATATATCTCTGACTTAAGTAAACTGGAACAAAATTTGTAAAATATGTTCTCAAGTATTTCAATCTTAGTGACAAATACTATTAAAATCATATTAAGGTAAACATGTATTGCAACCATTATCATTTTTTAATTACACAAAAGAGAATTTATTTTGTCATTTTCAAAAACTTAGTCAAACACATTCTTTGTCATCTAGAATACATTGTATAAGAAAACATTTACAATTTTTCTTTTCTTACAAGAATTATTTTACATTTTCAAGTCTTTACTGGGTCACTTGTTAAAACAACTTTTGTCATTTTATAAGCATATGAAAAAACAGCAAAGATGGACAAGCACAGAACTTCAGATACAATCTTTCACTCATCCAGTTTATGTGGCATACAATGACTGAATTTCAGTATCCAAGGATTTCTTTAGTATTTGCTACTCTTCTCACAAACCCTTGACTTATGCTGTCAAAAGTCGGAATTCCTTATATCACATGGCATGATCTTGAATAACCACTTGCATCATTGATAGAAATAAAGAGCATTCCTAAAAGTGAAGTGTCCGGCAAAGAATAATTAACAAGCAGACAGGCTTATTTGCTAGTAAGTTTGCAGGTTTTTATCTCTAACTTTAGATTCCAGATTACATTATGTGCACATCATCTTCATGTTGAATGAACTCTCTGCCATCTCTCTGAGGGAACTCCTTTGATTTGACCAAGGCATGATCAGTTTCTAAATGTATTCTGTCCCGACTTCTGTAACAAATTTTAAAAAAAAAGTTTTGAAAAAGCTTTTCTAATCCAATATGTAGTTTTAATCAGATAATTCAGTTTATACAGAAATCTACAATTGGCAAATTGATATAACATTGTTAAAAAGTCTTTATAAAGCATATCATATATATTATATTATGTATGTCATATTTTGTCATACTTGTAGTTAAATGGTTTGGGGAAGTCAATGTATTATGACTGAAATATTGCAAGCCTTATACTAAACAATCAAGGTTAATCAATTATAAATTTTAAAAAATAGCATAATTAACCATTATTTTATCAAATTCATGAAGTATCCTTTTTTAGTTTCTGTTGTAAGGGTTGTTAAGAGAAAGAGCATGTTGGACTGAAAACTGTTACTTCAGAGAAAAATCCCTGGGACAAGGTGTTTATATATATGGGTTTGTTTGTATGTTATTAAATGTCTCTCTCAAGAATTTCTCTCTCAGATGGAGACGCCACCACTTGTCGGTGGACAGATGCAAATTTTGTTTTATACTCGGCACTTACAGCTATTGAGCTGTGAGGGATCTTTTTCATGCCAGCACCTACTGCGACAAGGGACCTTAATTGGGTTATATAAGTATAATATAAGATAAGATATTTTTATAGTGTCAGAAGAACAGGTCTCCATGACTCATAGTAAGATTCGAACATGCGATGTAAGGATCAACTCCTTACTTCGTGACTATAGGGCAGAGGCTCTAACCACTGCGCCAGTCCGGCTACTCATGTACCTGGGAGTGTTGACTAATAGCCGTCCAGTGGCAATGAGGAATTTTGACTGCAATAAAATTGACTTACTAATAACTAAGCACCTATGTCCTCCACATCATGGTCTTTTCTGTGCATGGTGGCCATTAGCAAGTGGGTCTTCATAGATGAAAGTTCTGAAGCCTAAATGGTACCAGCACACTACACGTGCTAAAATAAATTATGTGTTTGTGTTAATTATGTCATGTTTCATTTTTCTTTGAATGTACTTAGAGGTGGTCAAGAAAACTTACCCACTTCAAAAACAACACAAAAATAAGTCAAACTTATTCGAATCCATCATCGCAAAACACGGTTTGGATGTTCAGGCCCACAATACAAAAATTGATTTGTTTGATGTACTCTGACAGGTCCGGCACAAAGTCTTGATTAAGCTATATAGCTTGATTTAGCTATATAGCTTTATTAAGCTATTCGGAATAGCTTAATTAAGCTATTTTATCACAATATTATTAAACTTTGAACTCTTCTGAATACAATGCATGTAAAAATCACTCACCAAATTTCAAATTTTTTAAAGTTTGGGGGCTATTAATGAGTGACCACACAATTATTTCTTGAATGAAATTATAAAGGAGGTCAGCTATGGCCAACAGGATAACCGATTGGTAACTGTTTCACACAATGAGAAGCAATCATACTTATCCACGCCAATTATTTTTTCAGCACTGTAAACTTTTATTTTTCTTTTTAAATTTACTAAAATTGTTTCATTTTAAAGCAAAGATGTATAATTTCTATAGGATGCTTTTTGACTGAAAGTTTTTATAACAATAAACTTGTGTAGCTAACAAACATGTTAAATGTGTACTGCTAAGAAATCTGTGATTTCATGACAGTTATCAACTTTTCAGCAGTGTAAACCACACGAAAATTAACCACCTACCTCCCATCTTGAAAATGTGGATCGGAGGGGAGGGAGTACATCGAACAAAAATATTTTATTGATCAGTCAACACAGTATTCAGATTCCATATTGAGAAAACAGTGACATCGTATTGTAAACAATTTTGTCATCGGAAAAAAGAGTTTTTGTGATCGTTGAAAGAACCGAAAAGTATCATTTTTGGGTTACCGACGATGTCAAACCAGCGAACGGCTTCATTTACATGTACATGTGTAGCCAGGGTCCAGTCTACTACTATAGTATATATAGGTCCTTGGTAGTCTATAATGTCTTTTCATTTCAGTCAATGTACTCTACAATACTTTTAAACTTTTCAATCAATACTTACTCACATCTAATGCCAAAGAAAAGACCCGTCATATCTGATGAATTGACGTGTTCTCCATCGTAAAATAATCAGGAAAATCCATGGTGTTGTTGTTTACTGCTACAGCGGAAACACGTGTTAATCTCGAATAAAATCAACTCATACCGTAATGAGTCGTGTAAATGCGAGATTTTGTATTAAATCATTGTGTTTCAAAGTTTTTTTAATTTCATGTCAGTATATGTTTAATTGTATTTTATATTAAGAATATATTTTAAAGCAAACAGCAATAAATCTTATTTTTTTGACGTAGACCTTTAGGAATCAAACATTTTTTTTTTATCAACACTGAATAAACTTATTGCACATTGCATAAATAAACAAAAATACATATGTACTATATTTCTCTAAAGGTGTAAAGATAATTACTGTTATTTTAAACCATTTTTTTAAAATAATGCATCTATTTAAATTTAATTAAATATAATAGTACACGTACTAAACATGTTGTTCCGAATGAGGCGCAACGAAAACGACCTTGACGTTAAATATTGACTACATTCAATTTTCTACAAAAATTACGCGGAGGTTCAAAATTCAAACTATGGTAATTCAGAAAATACCGAAAATAAAGAGACCAGTGAAGGCTTGTTGAAATGGAAATTTTCTCTACTTTTACCAGCTGTATTTTGTTTTCCCTATTTCAACACAGAAATAAAGGTAAAACTGCGTTTAATTTAAATATTACGAATAAAACCCAGAAAAATCACATGCGTGGAAGAAAATTCTTGTTTTTACAAAATATTTAAAAGTAAAAGCAATAATTTTTACATATTTTAAAAGCAGAGAAAATATCCTTTTTAAATATATTAATTTTATTTAAATGATTTAATCAGGAAAAAATATACCTGTCGTCAGGAAAATCGTCCTTGCTTTGGAAAATTGCGTCATTTTCAAAAAGTCATGAATGTCTTCAAAACGTAAAATCTATTCATTACTGATTAATAAGACTTGTAATTTTTACAGGGTCTGAAAGTAGAGAAAATTTCCTAAAAGATGATATATAATTTATATACCTTAATGCTATTATCAAAAATATACGGAGGTCCTGTTATCGCGATGTTGTGTTTTAACGCGCTATCGGTCATATTGACCGATGCGGTAGAGAAGGGGTTAACCGAATTTAAGGAAAAAGTAACATACCATTGTCAAGAAAGCACGTGAATGCAGATACTATTGGTATTTAAATTAAAACCGTAACCCCGTTTTTATGTTCAGTTGAGAAATATGTATCATCTAAATAAAACAGGCGTGGTTTAAATTGCCCTTAACATGCTCTTGATTACAAGGTTTTTTTTAGCGTAAAATCATCTCTACAAACAGAAGAAATAAAAAAAAGTGGTTATTTTGACATATAGTTTGCAAAGGGGTTCTGGGGGTGGATTCTCTTAACAATTCTTTCATTTAACCCTTCTTTTATGTAGTAATTATGACATTACCTCGATAACTGAATAAAATGATTTGAAAATACCGTGTTTTAATATTTGGTGGCTGAAACAAGAATATCAACAATCTCGAAAAGGTCATCATTTTGTAAGTTTTATGGTCGGTACAATGACCTTGTCAGCAAATGCAATTTATTTTTCAATCAAATGCTGAATGACGTCTTTCATACAAATTGTAAGGCAATTATGTATTCGCTGAATTTGTCGACTTTTTCCCGTTATTTCCTGATCATGAAAAGAAACACAGGGCAGTTCTGACCGGTCAGCAAGGGATGATCACTCCTCAATGACACCTGATCCCACCGTTTCTATATTTTGGAGGTCTATGTTTGCTCTGCTCTGATTTTTTAAAACTGTTTAATGGCCCTTTGAGCTTGAATAATGATCGCTATTTTCATAAATTTCATTCAAGATTAACAATGTACTAAGCCATCGATATACATTTGTATATTTTTTTCAGCTTCAAGACATATATGTCTGTCCTTGTTAGCCCAACATCGTCATCACCCTTTCCTAGAGGACCTTAATGTCCCCTCCTAATCGAAGATCAAAAGTATGACTCAATGCACATCAATATATATCACAAATATCCTTTCTAGTATTGTTGTCTTCTAGTGTGAATTATTCCGTTAAGTAACATGTTTTTCAGAGGGTCGTTTATCTCTTGATAAAACTTAGATTTTTTCTTTATTAATCAGCTTCACACAAAACAGGCATCATCAGCATTCAGAAAGAAAAAAAAAATTATCTGGGTCTACATAACTCATTTAACTATATATACTAAAACATGCCTATATCGAAGCACACAGGACGTGCGAATTAAGCATTTAATAATGAGTAATACCGAAAATTCATTGCATATACTAATAACATGAAAATCTCCTCTACGTTTATCATGAGAGGGTCTTTTTTTTCAAGAAAAAGAATTTGATAGAATGGAATTGATATGTTTTTTTTAATTTCAAGACTTTTGACTAGACAAATAGTATCAACAGTTAAAAAACAAATACAGTGAATCCCAGACATTAGACATTAACCTTTGATAATACTTCAGAATAAACTTCGGGCAATTCAATAGCATTATTTAATATGTCGTATAGCAATGATGCAATCGTTTCATATAAATATCATTTTATCCGTCTGTATTTTGGAATAAGCAAGCCGATTTCCCAAGCCAAGTGAATTTTTATTATAAATCGATTCACCAATTTCATCTTATAGTATCGTCAATATACCGAGTGTTACGTTTTACTGGGTTTTGTGGGAAAATCCTATTAATTGTTTACTCATTTAAGTTAAGATTACGATTCATGCCGTTATAGTATTTTTAACATTGCTGTAATCATAAGAAGTACATAATTTAACTATAACCATCTCTCAACTTGCTTAATTAAAAACAAAGTATTTTAGTGCAAGTTTACATGTATCTAATTGGAAGATTTGATTGATTTGACAGCTCTTCTACAAAGAAGGTCAAAACGATAACGTGCTATATGCTCATCTGCATTTCCTAGAACTGCTAAAGATCAGAACCGATATTTAGCCGTTAACGATAACAATTGATGAAATATAGATATACACGTATCTCTCAAAAGCGTTGTTTCTTATACACTATCAATTCTTTATTATCAGAGTTGACAATTTATCTGGGGAAAATAGCACAGAAACCTGCATGCCTTATCATAAAAACCTTGAAAGACCTTGTCTGTTCATGATCATAATTTCAGTGGTAAATATGCAACATGCAAATATCTATGACCATAATGTACGTCGCTTATAATTATGATCAAGATTTTATATTGACTGATGGTGGGCCTTGTTGATAGTTTTGGTTTTCTGAGCTCTCTTTGGTTGTACTTAATGAAATGTTAAAAGCGTTTAAATATAAAACTAATGAAAAATAAGTATATTTTGAGCTTTAAAAACAAGTGAAAAAATAATGCATCGAAATAGAATAAAATATTCATTGAAAACAAGCGCATGTTGAATAAATACAACTTGAACAATAAAAAAATGATTATCCCGCTGATCATACAAAGTTTTAAATTTCGCAAGTTTTATCATCACGAAATATACTGGTATCAAATTATTTATTTTATATCCGGGTTTCATTATTGTCCGTGCCCTGATAGTCTGACTTGCAATATTATGAAACAAGATATATGACCAATGTCTAATTCTCAAGAGAACAAAAACGCACCACACTGAACTTACGCAAATATGAGATTTCATCATTCTGATATGTGAAGAGCTTATCCGCTGTTTAATTAAAGATAAAGTGTTCGTCTGTATGTACTTAGAGCGCAGTGTATAATCGGCAACTAGAAGTTATTCATTCTGCTAACAATATCCCTAGAGGGCTAACACATTGTCATTCCAATGAAGTTGTATTTAAAAAAAAATAGATTAATGTATTATCTTTTATTACAAATGCAGCTGAAGTTTAACCAATGCGTGTTTTATATTTAATCTTGTTCTTTTTAAAAGATGTGTTCGGGTATTGTGTATTGCTTTCACAAACATTTTGATAAATGATGCCGCTTGAAACATATTAATAATTTATGTAAGGGATAAATAACGAGATGGTGTTGAATAGTTTAGAGAAAACATTCTTCCCGAGGGCCGAAGGCCCGAGGAGGGAATGTTTTCTTTAAACTATTCAACACTATCGAATTATCTTACTTAAAAAAATTCCCTACTTTGGGCCCCAAAGAAACATTTACCCATTCAAATATCCAACTTGCTGTAATACAATAGGATGTAGCCCATTCAAATATCCAACCGTGACACAAAACAATAGCCTAATCGAACACCCATTTTATTCATGGACTATTGAGCATGAAACGTCATGGTGCTGATTTCATTTCAACCCTTTTCATTGTACTGAGCTGTCATGAAATCAGACGAAGAATATTTTTTTAATCTTATGTAAATTAGAGAGGTTCAGATGGTGTTTTGCATACTTTTGACCGAAAGCTGATATCTTTCATAGTTTAGAATGCATATTTTTTGCACTCCACTGACATGATAATAGATTGACCTGAACTACGTGTTCGAAGTAACATGTAGACAAATGTTTGGCGTAAACGTATTCAATCGACAATTGCATGGTCAGTTATTCGTGGTAAGATCCTCTGTGCGTATCAATAGCAATAGCCTTATAAGGCAAACGAAGGTTTGTCAGTGTGGATGATATTATACATTTTTTACCAGCGTGTCGGTCGCTAGTGAGCTGTATTTTCAGCAGTAAACAATTTTAAGATAGATTTATTGTTATTTACCCCTTCCCCCTTCTTTTAGCCAAACATTTCTGTTGAAAATCAAGTCTTTCAGAAACGTTTGGAAACACATTTTTCAAAAGAAACAGACGATAGCAATTTCCTGTTTACTACCAATTTTATTAGATTTTATGAAACCGGTTCTACCCTGTGACCTTCAAACAGGGAAACCTAAACCACATGTCTTGAATTTAAATCACAATAACATTAGTAGGGATGCTTAAGTCAAGTTCTCAATTAGCTGTTGTATTAATCGCTAATGCAAATAAAACTTTTTCGTGAAGTAATATTGAAAAATATTTTAATTTTTGTCTGCTTCACTTCTACAACATTTTAGTACAGCATGGAGATTTTGACTTAAGCTTAAGATGCTTCATGATTTCGGAGTCTGATTTCTATGTACAATTGTGATAACGTCCTCTCAAAGATTATACGTAGTAGAGACAAAAATGCAAGACTTCATATGACAAAATAAATTGAGATGTAGAAGACGTCTGAACAATGGTTTTCATTTTTTTTAGCGAATAGCATATTTTGTTGTTAATTAGTTATGAATGGCCTTAGATCCAAGGCGAGGAACGATTTAAAATGGACAGGGTTATTAACGGATCTTGTATTTGGTTATACCATTAAGTCTTTGGTAATACAACTTAGTCTTCGGCCGCGTCTCAGATCAATATCTTTATTTATCCCTCCCCAGAGCTCACATATTTTATCACCTTTATAGACACAGCAACATCCTTGTGGTGTGTGCACATTGAATATACTGGTAATAAGATTGACGCATCTTTAAAAAAGCTTTATTGAAAACGCTAATGTTTTGAATAATACATTCAATACCTATTTCTTCTGAATAAAACGTAATTTTGCTATTCTTTTCACCTTCAATCATCCAAAATTTTACACCAATTATAAAATGAGACCAATGCTTGCTGCTCTGAGAAGCGACCAGTAAAAGTTTAAAAAATGCCTTTAAACGTCCTTCTAAAATCAGAAAACTTTGGTTATAATTAATCGACATCCTATAGTCTTCTTTTTAATCAAAAAAGCAAATTAAGTATGCCAAAAGAATTTTTAATTCTATGCCCGTTGAGGTAAATGTAAACAATGATTGACTTACGAAAACAATGAGCAGGGCCGTTTACATATCTATGTTTTGTTTATACATTCTGGAGGTCGACAAACGACCTTATATATCTTTATAAGTTTTTTTGGCTTTGTTTCTACAGTACATATGGTTAATATTGTGAAAATAATGTATGATGTGCTCTCGAGCAGAAATGAGTGACATTGGGCAATCATTGATCTAAAATTGAAAATTATTTATTTACGCTAATGCAAATTAATTAAAAAAAAACCCAAATATTTGTTTGACAACACATGTATTTGAAGAATAAAGCTTTCTAATGAATGCTTCTGGTTACTTTTACAGGTTTTGTCGATCATTTTCAATTTCAAACTGTCATTTATAATAAATAATTCAATAAGATAATATGCTGCATGTCTTGTATACTAGACTCACAGTTACAGACAATCAGATCTGATCATTTATAATGGTGCTGCTGAAGACAGCATGCTTTATAAGTTTAGCCTTGAAAAAACCTTGTCTGCTCATCATCATTACTGCATTGATAAAACTTAATTTTCCCTATGATGAGATTGTTTACAATATAAATAAACGGTGTTTAAATAAACATAAAGCCAGGAGCTGGATTTGATATTCGACGACTTGAAATTACCTGCGATGTGTGCAGATGCACATGGTTGAAAATAATCAGCAATTGTGTTTTTCCAGCAATTGAGACATTTCTGACTATTCATTGATGATATATAGGAAATAAGGTATCATTTTTAAACATCTATCGGGATATAAATACGGGTTGGTCACGAGATTAAATTCCATAAAACCCGAAAGATGTTTTAAAATGATACCCTCATATTTATATTTACATTTGTGACTTTTTCATACTTTATATTTGCCTGATTATGACTTTTAACGTGTGGAATGCATTATTTTTTAAACCCAACGGCATATATGTAATCCAATGAACGCGCGTCAACCCTTGATGACGTCACTGAGAAATTACGCCAAACTTTTATCCATACGCAGATCTATGGCCTCTTGACCCCGTACTGGTATTTATACAGTTATAAATACACATTGCTTTTAGTAGTGTTATATAAAAGAAAACATTTGCAAATGTAAATATATGTATTTTTTTTGTCCCATTTGATAATTTTTCACTTATATATCAACTTTGGCATATGCCGTTGAAGGGCTTCAAATGTAGATCTACATGAAAACTCGACAACAGGGATCTAAAAAGATGAGGAAAGACGCAATAAGAATAAACTCGTCATTGCCGAAATATTTTCATACACTATCATACCCTGTATTTTACAAGAAAGGATGGACAGTAATAATCTTTGTAATTAAGATGAATACCGTTGAAGGGCTTCAAAATGGTTGAATTGTGTGAAATTAATGGTCAAACGGGAAATTGTAGGTTAACTTGTGAAGATATTAGCACCGTTAATTAGGTAATATGCAATGCTTTTTTATACAGAAATTTAAGGAATTTGTCATACATAATCATTGCAAAACATATTTTGAGATCTAATGTCCAATTTCTTTCGCTTTTTTAAGACCCATCCAATAGATACTCAACCGACCAGTCAAGCATATGAAAATGTAGAATTAAACTTATTTATTTGGATCTTGTACAGGCTACTGAATTTGAGAATAGTATATGTATTAATGATGAAAAATTAAATGAAACTTTGAGCAGTACTGAAAATGTTAAAGGTAAAACCTGTAAATCAATATTATATAGATAAGATTACCAGCGAAGTTTGTAACATTTTTGTATCTATGTATGTATAACCTCTAGTTCCAGTGATCTGATTTTCAGTCTTTCCGCACCAATACAATTGCAATTACATGTTTCTACATAAGAATGGGGAAGGCAGTCGGTGGTATGGTTTGAACACAGTTTAATAATTTATTTCCAGAAACATCAATGATTATAAAAATATCTACGCCCTTGAAATGGACAATGATTTGAGGAACTTATTTATTAATATTTTGAGCATATTTATGGGAAAAATGTTAAAATGAGGAATAAAACATGTAACATATTCAGAGCCATTCTCTGTAAACGACTTTAACTTCGTAATCTCGCATAGTCACCGATTTTAATGAAACTACACCTATTCATAGTACTTGACCACAGAAACATGACTACATCGAATACATTTTTGTTGCTATGTGTCTTGGTTGCCATTGTAACAGCCGGAAAATGTTGAAAAATTGAGATTTTCAACTCCTTTCAATCTTTACTGAAACCTTAATGAAAATTAAGAAAAGCAAACAAAGCATTCTCGCAAAAAATGACACCTTGTTGCCACTCATACCGTTTAGAAACCGTTTAGAATATTTCTCTAAGTAAGTAATTTCCAAGGACACATTTTGAATACATTTAAAATACAGAAATATGGTGAAAAACACTTAGTATTTACTTATGGTAGGTGTTACATACTCAAACTCACTCAACAATTGAAAAAATTACAATATTTGACCTTAAGTATATAGGTAAGAGCAATACTATTCTGAAGATAACTTTCATTGTTGCCATGATAACACAGTAAAACCAAGTAAACTCAGTATCTAAGATTGGATTAATGCTACTGTCGTGAGGAAAAACTTTAAAATTCAAGACTTACAAAAATGCATCCTTAGACTCTTGCAACAGCAACACTTCAATAAAAACTGAGTTTAATTACTACTTTGCGGTGTAACCAAGAAAACAATGCAGCAGGTTAATAAACGTAATTTTTCTAAGCTGCATTATGAATTACTTGCAATTTAATCGAGAAGCATATCATATGACTCACCTGAAATAGTACTTATCTTGTTGACTAAAGTTTAATATCATATATTGATAAAATTTGATGAAGAAAACATCACTGTTGCTATGGTAACCAAGAAGGGAAAATGTTTGATTTTCTAAACTTTAAATTGATTTAAATCCTCGGGACCAGCTTTTTGCATCCAGTTAGAGCTTGGATGATAGTCAAAACTAAAAGTTAGCGTAGCCGTTAATAAATATCAATCATAAAAGTTTTCGGAATCTAATTTATAGATAAATATCCAAGGAAACAAAATATTTTTTCATATTTTTATAACAAAATGAGCCAATGTGTTTCAATTAAGAAGACTTTTGTAACTTTATAGTATTATTATAAAGTCACAGCAAAGGTAAGAAACAATGGTACAAGTTCAAGAACCAAGATTGTGAAAGCTACTGATCCTCAGTGTACACAACTTTTATAAGAGGGGGATCACATATTTGGTCTCAACAATTAGTTAATGGGAGAATCACTTCGTTAACACTGGTAAAGTCCGCCCCTCACGCAAGTCCTCTTCCCTATCTCTTTATAGGATACAACAATGTCCTTTATTTTTGTGGACAACGGAGAACTTGCACATTAGATCGGTGCATCAACCTCATAAGTCTCATTGGAAAGTTTCAAAGTTGGTGAACAACACATCATAAAAACAAAATGTCCGTTAAATGAAGACGTTCTCCTTATTATAACCAATCTCTTAGAGTTTGTAAACGAGTTCAGAATTAATAAAATTTATAAAATTCAGTGAATATTTTTTGTTTACTTTTAACTACTTTGTTACTATAGTGACTTAGGTAATAGTTGATTTACCAAACATGTTAATCATGCATTTATAAGACATCAGACCTTCCACTTTAGGAAACGGTCATTGCCAATTGTTTGCTTTGCCGCAATGTTAAATATGGGAATGTAAACATGTTTAAAATGAAATTTTTTTGCAAACTTTAAGACATAATGAATAGCCATGTTAACTTTAACAAAAAAAAACCCAACTATTTTTTGCCCGAAATTAATTCAGCGTATCAAAGGTTTTTATCATAGTGGGTTTGGAGAAATTCTGAGACTATGCGTGCCACACCTCCTATATGAAATTTCAAGTCATAACTGAGAATGGCTCTTAATTAGATTACATGTACAATGTTAACATGAAAATTATTTCAACAGAATGTTTCCTTTTTTCTTTGATATTTCAAAAGACCTTTAAAATCCTTTAAAAGGTAAATGTTTATAGCTATGAAAATGCAGATTATGTATTTTTCAAGAAACTACTTCTTGCTGTCGATAATATTGTTTAAAAGGACATTGTCTACGTACAGTGTATCATTCTGATAATTATCAGATAGGAAATACAACTTTACTAGTTCAAGGAATTTTACCCGCACATAAGGGATTGAAAGAAAAGATTCAGGATAAACAAACATTATAAAGGAGTAGATTATATTGTGAAGATCAAATGTCAAGTTATATTGTGAAGATTAAATGTCCTAACGTGGAGGGGTGTGTGGATCCCAACAAAAAACCTTTTGAAAACGATAAAATGTAAGGGCTTAACCATATTAACGTTTAGGAAGGAGGCATGGAATGATATTGGTATAGGTCTAACCAAATTACAAGTCAAACATCGGTCTTCCTTTTCTCTTTTTATAATCTCCATAAGCATTTAACATTACATATTTTTTTCTTATTAAAACATTAATACACTGTACTAAATGCACAAAAATGATAATAATTGTTAAAACACTTCTTATTAAAAAAAAAAGTAAAAAAAAACTAACTGGTCTTTGTCAAATTGTTTAATTTCGTTAACTTGAGATACAGTACAAAACATAGTTGCCCTAGTTTAAGTATTTCATTCCTATTATATCAATTTACTCGTTTGTTTATATTAATCAAAACTACATAAAAATTATCGATCTTTTTAAACGAGAATGGAAAGAAAAAATATATTTTATTGTATATTATTTGAAAATGAAACATCTTCAACATGTTCAACAGTCACATAAAAACAATTTGTTCGGCAGAAGTGGGGGGGGGGGGTTATTAATAAAATCTAGTTAATCACGAAAGTTATGACTTTTTCGCTCTGGATTTTTTATTTATTTTAGAATAACGTTGCAAATTTATTAATTAATTCTTATCGGTAGAACAGGTAATTTAAATGATCATTTTTTCAATCTCATTAAAATCAGACCTTTGTTATGCCCTAACATTCTGATGGTTGCAATACAACGTTGTACAAATATCACAAGCAATTCGTAATTGAACTTAGATCTTTCTTTTATTAGATTGTTTTCTTGTAATATTAATTGACTGATAAATATGTATTAGAAATCGTGATGTGAAAATGCTATTGAAGAAAAATTACACGGTACGTGTCTCAGTTTCTAAGTTAATATTATTAATCACTTATTTGTCTTTGAAAATTTTAACTACAATATAGGAAAGCAATAAAGATCAAATAGCTACTTTCGTCAGTTTTATTAGTACTCCATTAAAACTCTCGAAGATAAATTCAACACACTTTCTTTCTTTTCTTTTTTTTTAGCGTTATAAGTTAAAAAAGGATATCCATTGGCACGTTGTTAAAAATCGTAGAGTTTTAAGGATCGAAAATTCGAGAGGAGAAATTTAAGGAATCAGCAGCAAATATATTTCCACGTCGAATATAATGGGAAATTCAGGAAAATGTATCAACGGTTTCCACTGTTACGCTATTCATGTACAATATACGTGTATCGATTGCCGAAAAAAAAGAACAATGATAAATCCCACTGCTGTTTTAGAATGTACAAGGGGCGGGGCTGACTGGCGGTAAGATTAAAAATGGGTCCGTTTCACACATGAGTGTGAAAAGCAAACCCGAAAACCGAACGCCTAGTTCGCTCTAACAGAGCCAGAGCTGACCCTGAGCGAACGCGGAGCGAACCTGAAGCGCAGCAAGGCGCACCCAGATCGGTTCCTAAATATCTGAAAGCGCACAAGAGGTGGGCCCCGAGCGAACCCAGGAAAAGGATCCTGGGTGTGTGTTGCGATCGTTCAAGTGTTAGATTGTGTCTGGTCAATACTGTATAAAATACTATACCGATATCTTGACCATAAATTAAATCAGTCTTAATTCATTTAAATGAAAGTTTCGAGAAGATATGGTAATTGCTAGCGCTACAAAAATATTTTAAAAAATAGAATATAGATAGAGCAAAAAAAAATCCTCTGATATGAAAGATACTGTCATAAAAATGTCAAAAAAAAAAAAATGAAAATATAAATTTAGTACCGTTTACAAACTTTGAACAAAACGAAATCTACCCTTCTCAAAACGAAATAAACCGTGCACAAAAAAAAACCTTCACCAAACGGAACGAAGCATTCACAAAGCATGTTTTAACTTAATTATAAAGGGAACGGTACCGTTCACATAACAAAACGAACCATACGTTGCAAGTGGAGTAGTAGAAAATTTTATATTGTCTGTTTTATTTTGATTTGCACATAATTTAATTTTCTTGCATTTTTAAACATTCTTAATTTTGTATAATATCTAAATCAACATTTACCGAACAAATTGGAGTCTATCTTTTAAGCTCTGATTTGTCTCCGATTGCAAGGTTGTAAATGTTAAACTTTAAGGAATCTTGACATTCAAAATGAGACTTTTTCTGGATGCAGTATTAGATCTTATTTGTGAGGTTTATATCTGGAATTTAAAACAAATAAAAAACAGATATTTTATTGCATTTCTAAAAATGAAATGTAATTCACCGAATTTATATTCTTTGAATGGTATTCAAGCGTCAGGACCATATATCAGTTTGTAACAGTTATTCGTACATTCTTCAATGGTTTGAAGTTTGTGCATAATTGTTGTGAGCTCATTTTCCTTTGTTTGGTATATGGTGTGGTCCTTTTCTAGTGCGTCAATGGCTCTCTCTAACATTTCTATTTCCCTTGGTAAAATCTCACTGAAGAGATTATGATTTACTTCTCGAATTTGTTCTCCGACACTTTGCAGTAACATTTTATAAACAGTGTCCTTGTCAAATCCCTTAAGTCTTTCCTTAATTTGTGTCAGAATGACCGTTTCTTTCGATCCACTCAAAGAAAACACATAACTCGAGACATACACAGAAAACGATCCTAGGGCAGCAATTAATGCACCACCAGCAACTACCGCCTCCAAAGGCCCCAGAAAAAAAGCAGCTGTAGCTGTTCCACCGATAACCAGTCCTCCGCTCGCTAAAAAGTTGAGAAGAGCCAAGGGTATCCTTCGTTTAATGTTATGTGGTTCATTCAAACCAGACACACTGCAACGTAATTTATGTATCATCTCATGGATTTTTTGAAAATCATCCAACATTTCGAGATAAAATTCGCTTTGTTTGAATGTCTCTATTTCCTGAAGAATGATTTCCTTAGTAAGTTTCTTAACTCGCTTAGCAACCTCACGTCCTATTCCTATTTTTGAATATGTATTTAGGGATTTCTCGCCCTCGCCCATAATATTACTCACGAAATCTCTCGATCGTAGGAACTGTGTTATTTTTGCACTCATTGCACTAACATGCCTGTCAATCATTGCAACATGGTCTTTTTCTTTCTATAAAAAATTTCAAAATATTTCAAAATAATTTTTTTTCGAATATGAGGAAAATTACATACATAAAAGGAAAAAAAACAGAAGGAGATAATCAGCTTGTAATTTTATCCCAATGACCAACATTCAGACAAGGGTTAAACGTATATGTCTTGCATAATAGATTACCAAAAGTTACATATGTAGTGACGTTAAGTCTGTCTTTAAAATTGACAAGTGCATCTCAGCTAGATTATATCGTTGCTCTGTTTATATCTACGTTACATTTATTTAAGATCAAAAAGTGTAACTCGTACACTAAAATATAAGTTAACTCTTTTTTACCTGCTTGCAGAATTCAATCAAATCTTTTTGCTTTTCCCGTTCCTCTTTAACGAATTCGACCATGTCTTCGGTATTGTCTGTGGCTTGTGCAATGAGTGGTCGAATGATTAAGATGAGGGATTCAACTAGCTTTTCAAGGAAACTGTAAAACATACAAAATTAAATCATAATGTCACTTGTGTGTATATGAAGGGGGAGGGTATGTGTGTATATCTTTGAAAGCAGTTTGTTGCCAAAGAATAATGCCTTTTTTGACTTTTAAATCTGTAAGACTACATAACGGGACATAGCTTAGAAAGGCTCATATATTTTACCTGAAGTGTGTTTTTATCCTCTTATTCTCATTCTTCTTAATAATTCTCTGTAGTATCTGTTCGAATTCCGCAAACTTCCTTAGGTTTTCGGAATCTCCATCTATTATCTACAGTTCAAATCAACAGATTAATCATTACTATAAAAACATTTTATTGTGAATCTATTATGAATATGTTACATGACGCATATAATATCATTAGATGAAATGAAAGCGGAAACACGTATGACACATTTTTAAAAAATTTCCAGGGAGTACTGATATTTTATTTTCTGCATAGGAGACATAATTTTATATTCATAAAATATATTCTAAACATCTACAGTTGCTTTAGCATTCAACTCAAACTTAAACGAAGTATACAAACGATATGAACATTGACGGCGTAATATCATTTAGAAGTTATTTCTTGCCATTCATATGTTGATTTATGGGTTTCAGTGAACTTGAAAAAAAGTTAACACATTATACATGTATTCAACTTTGAACATTTACTGGGAGAAAACCTAACATCAAAACTTTATGATTCAGTTATTCTTATTTATGTAAAAATAAATTCTTTAATATGAGTTAATATAAGGGTTTGATATGGGATTCATGTTTGTTTACTAATTCGATACGCAAAGGACATTTCATGTACAATCTCGTTTGAAGTTATCAGTTTGCAAGATCTAAGTTTGATACAATGAACTTATTAACAAAGGCAATCTTAACCACTGACGATTCTCATACTTATTGTTGGAACATTATTTTCAAGATTTTACGGATTTGTAGTTTCCTCTCGATCATGGCAAAAAAGAGACATCGGGCCTGAGGGATTTTCTTGAGATGCTTTGTACCCCTTTGCATCTGACCCGACCGGTTCATACTTCATGTAAAAAGTGACGAAATGAGATGAAATCCGTTGGTGGGTGGGAGCTACATGACCGAAAATAAGAGTTACTGCTAAAGTCAGCAGCATTTAGGGGCATTTCTCCAACAAAGTGATTCTGGTAGAGTCAGCGGCATTGAGCGGCATTTGTCCAACACAGTGCTTCTAGTAGAGCAGCCTTTATTTCTGCAAGGCATTTCTTCTGAAGAATAGCATGCTGGATGTGCTAAGAGCAGTAACTTTAATCTTATTTATCTGTAGTATTTACAACAAAAATTAAGCAAAACAGATACATTGTATCTAGAGTATGTTAGTAAAATTGTTATAATTTATTGCAATTAAATTGCCTTTTGTGTGTTTTCCACATTAGTTTAACATGAAAGATATATATTTTTAAAATGTATGTAGCTGCAAGATTAATAAAATAAATGGTTTTCTGTCCGAATTTTATATCTTTTACGGAAAAGATGAATGATTACAAATGTTATCCTATCCCAGTTTTGTATCTCTTACGGAATAAGCTGCATGATTACAAAATGTTCACCTATCCCAGTTTTAAATCTTTTACGGAATAAGCTGCATGATTATAAAATGTAAACCTATCCCAGTTTTATATCTTGTAAGGAAAAAGCTGCATTTTATATCTTTTTACGGAATAAGCTGCAACTTTGCTTCTGAAAGTCTTCATTTTCTTTAACTTTATCGATGAAAATAGTATAATATGGTCACATACTGTGCTCATAGGGTATAAATGTTAAGTAAATTAAGACACCACTGTCTATAATGAGATAATTTTGAAACAATCTCAAAGTAAAGCTTCTTCTGTAACTGTAATTTATGGAGTAATTACATTATTAACTGTATTTTGTATTTTTTTTCATATTGTCAAAATATAACTTTGTGTTATACATGAGATACTTCCAATTAAATATTCATAATCACATAATCGAACAATATCAAATGCATGAAGCCAGATCTTAAATTTTTTTTCACTAATCATCTGCTTGTTATATTTGTGGTAATTTTGCCTGTATTTGACTGCAAGATATCAATAACTGCAAATTGATAGTCAGCATGATACTTATTGGCCAGTGTTGACCAGGATAAAACTGTCAATTGATTTTTTTTTCAAAGATATTACCAAAGTACAGATTATTATTTAGACAATTTAAACTAATATTTAATTTGTATTTTCTGAACAATACTGGAAATACCATCAAACCAAATGAACAAATATAACTATAACTGATAGAGCAAATACTTGTCATTAAGGAAAAACAAATATTATACTAATTAAGTATCCTTCATACATAAAATTCCAAACCATCTCTCTATTTGATCCAATGAAAAGCAACAATTTAAACTTTAATTAAGATTGTTTTATCCATGATCTATACAAAACAGTATTTATGAACTTGTTTATTCTTGAGGCCTACATGTATATCTTTCTCAAGATGAAGGAATTTACTGAAAAGATAGAGAAAGGAAATTAATCACTCTGTTGAACAAATGCCTTTAATGTTATCAGAAGCACTGTGTTGGAGAAATGCCACTCAATACCGCTGACTATACAAGAAGGTCTGTCTTTGACAAACGCCGCTCAATGCATTTAATTTCATTAAAGATTCTCTTTAGGCAATGGTAATATGCTCCAAGTTTTGCTATAAGTAAGATCTGATATTTTATTATATTATGTTACTGGTATATTGATGTTAGATATAAATGTCGTGACTTCTTACATGAAGGAATAGCCAGTCCGACCTTGATGTTCTCTGCATCCGTGCTTGTTTTCTCATATTTCATAGGAGCAGTTTGATTGCTTTGTATTAGATGTCACTGCCAAATAGGCTACACTTTAAAGGTTAAGCATGTAGAAACAGGATAAATTACGTAAAGCAAATAGATACGGTGATATATCAAAGAAAATGCAATTGTTATAAATACAATATGTTGGAATATTCTGCCTTTTCAAACTGTGTGTAAATACCCTACCTGCCGTTTGATCGTTTTATCTGATATTGTATAGCAAATGCATTGATCAACATTTCGAAAAAAAAAACATTTTCAAGAGATATTTTCAACTCACATTTTCAAGATGAGGTTGTTGTTTAATATACTGTAAACGTATCATATTTAGCGGTGATTTCTATTTAGCGATTTAGGCGGAAAACAGAGTCCGCTAAATCAAGTACATCGCTAGATGTTCTATATATCATGTACATGTAATCATATCTAGCAAATTCTATAAAGCTAAATCAAGTCTATGCTAATTTGCTGAAAAAATATTTCTGCTAAATATCGTACACGCCAAATATAAAACATTTACGGTATATCATTTGAAGATTTTTTAGTGATAGATTTTGTTCCTTTAGTCATTTATTAATACTATTTGTACTTCTATATGTACTGTACATTTCTATATATTCGCCAAAACTTTTGCCATCAACTCTTCATCAGTGAGATAAAATTTTCATGAATGGTGGCTTTTGCTGCAAATAATCGAAAAATTGGTATTATACGGGTAAATTAAATTTTTGCGAGCAAACCCTTTCACTTTAAAACGCGAAAATAAAGTTGTCGCGAATCAAAAGTTGTACGCAGTAATTGCGCTGCTAGGAGATACTTAACAATAATTGTGTATTATTTTTATGCATTACCTAAGATTGCTTTACGAAGTCTATACTAATACCTTTGCGGTTGCCATGCATACAATATGTTCATTTAAAACTGTTGGCCATAATTTCTTAATCTTTTTCTTCACTTTTTCCGTCGTCTTTAATATGTGCTTCTGAGGTTGAATTGCATCAATTTTATTCAGCACAAATATGACATCACTAGGATCAAAGCTCAACATGTTCTTTTCTTCTCTTTTTATAATTTCTAATATCTTCAAGAGCTGTGTAAAGGAGCAGAAGCGGAATATATGATTTACAATTGTTAATTATTTATGTGATAAAATTGAAACTCTTTAAAAGATGACATCAGCTTAAATAATTTTATTTTATAATAGAATAATATATTGTTTTCTTTTCTTTTTATTGAAGTTAAACATAACTTTTTTTTGAAAATTTATTTCAGAACACATGAAGAAATTTTCAGTCCTCCAAATATAATAGCTTACCCGATCCTCCTCTAATCCACCTGCTCTACTGACATCTACTACAAATATGAATGATACAGCATTCGGTAAATAGTCACAAAGAACTTTATTGAAGCTTCCCTCAGTAGTTGGACCACAACCAGGAGAATCAACCAACATAACATTTCCCTTTTATGGATATATACAAAGATAGAAAAAATGATATCGTCAATTAAGGACTGTACTTTCTAGTTTCCTTAGTTTTTTGTATAGCATAGGTAGGAGTAGTTTAAGCTTTATATACCTTGAAGTGATTTATAAAAAAGCGTAAAATGATACAATCCATGTTATACTAGAATAACTTGGGTAGCTATTTAATCCAGTCTTTATAATTAATTCCAATTTTCGACAGATTGTTCCAAGACAATAAACTGAAAGCAAACTTGAGGACATACGCAATGTAGTTTGAGCATTTCTCCATGTCTTTGTAGAGTTCCAATTGGTGAAGAAACTTAGAGCTCTTTTATAATGTCTATATGTGGTGTTGGAAACAATTTCCTAAACAATTTTTGATTAAAGAAACATCTTCAAATGTTACGAACTGGTCACGGTAGCCTAGTGGTAGAGCGTTCGCTTCGTGATCGGGAGGCCCGGGTTCGATTCTCGTTCGCGGCGCCGTGTCATACCTAAGACGTAAACAAAGGTAGTGACTGTTCCTTCGCCAAGCGCTCGGCACTGGAAGTGAAAGTCACGGGTCTTTCGTATATGACCTTAAAAACGTAAGTCCCGTGTCACGGTAAGCGCTGGCACGATAAAGAACCCTCACTGCTCAATGGCCCTGAGTGCCGAGTATAGGTCAAAATTTAAAGCCTTTCACCGGCATACGTTGACGTCTCCATATGAGTCTCAAGAGGGACGTTAATCAATATACAATCAATCAATCAAATGTTACGTATTCTTTACATATTTTTCTTTGAATCATCTAGAAATTTTCATCCATTGATATATTAAAAAAAAACTGGCAATGTATGCTGATTTGTTTGCTTATGGACATCTGTTGAAAATAAAACCTTATTGTAGGGAAATCTTGAAAAACTACGTGTATCAGTAGGTAAAGTACGTTGCAAGTGTTTATGGTCAGAATCTTGGGTATGAACATTTTTTATTTTATGTTACATGTGTTCTTATATTTAAATTTCTATTTTTTTTTCTCAGTGATAACTTTTCGAAAGTTAGCAGAGTTGATTTCTTTCATAATTGTACCGGAATGTAAATTAGACAGGTCGATGGATCAGGAGCTAAGGAGCCTAAATATGAATGCACATCTCCCTATGAGGCTAGGTATGCATGTAAATCTCGTGTGGCTCTATTTGTGTTTGATGTTAGCAGGCGAGGACAATTGAAATTGGCATGGGAGTCCTCGTGAAATTTAAATCTATGTCTACATTTTTAAGTCTAAATTTACAAGTTTATTTCTCAATGAAATGGAAATATAAACAATCACTGTCTTAGTAAGTTTATTATGCCAGGGGCATCAATGATAATGGGAGATATGTGATAATGTATGAATGACATGCTTCACTATATACTAACTTGACAATGATTTCTTAAATAATTCTGTGGATTTGTATAATAATTGCATTAAAGATGACTAATTTAAGTATCAAAATTATTTGAAAATCATTTTTAAATTTGAATCAATTTCAAACTTTGACTTGATTAAAAATTGTTTTCGGTTGCTGCAGCTGGTCAAATGTATATTCTAATATACATACATGTTTTATTACAGGGAACTATTTACGTGATTAATAAGAAAAGTTGGAATGCGACAAAAATGTATTATTCTGACTTCTAATATCATAATTTATATAAGTTAGTTTTTTTAAAAGAAATTAAATCTGGATATCAGAGTGGTCTCTTTTAAGTTTTACCTTATATTATTTATGTTTTTGTAGATTTTTGATTCTGATATGTATCATTTATTATACTTGTGGCTCAAGGAAAGGGGGTGTTGAGACTAGTCAAAAGAAATGTTTTACTCTTTCTAGGCACCTGACATTAGCTCTTGCGTTTTCATGGGTCCGTGTGTATGTAACATGTTCACGATTCCGTTTGTTGACTACGAGGGGTAATCGAAAAGTTCGCCAATTATCTCTATATCTACAAAACCATAATTCATATAAGAAAAAATATTGTAACACATGTAGCCATACACAAGTTCTGTAAATAGCATATACCGAATAAAGCTTTACTCCTTGTTTGTGACGTCACAATGTGAAAATGACGTCACTATGTAGGTCACTTGTGACGAAAAATGATTTTCTCAGTCGTACTCGTTCACTATACGACTGTAAAATTTATGGTAAATCTTAGGAATCCAATTGAAGTAGTGTATAATAATTTGCAAATAGTTTACTAAGACAAATGACTTCTTATGAATTCCATCATTGATTGGATTGGTTGTTTTATTGAAGGAAGGCAGATGGTAAAAAATGATACTTGTTATTTTGCCCAATGAAAGCATGTTTGAAAAGAGATGTGTTATTAATTGAGCAATTTGCTATCAGACTTCCTATTTACACTTGGAAAAATAGTTGAATATTTCAACAACAATATACTTATTAAATTCCTAAGATATCGTTTATTTTAGATTTTAAACATATTAGATATGAAAAAAAGGAGGCACCCATTCTCTATTCAGCTTGAATAAACGTCTCTCCCGAGGCAGAAGATTTGAGTTTTGATGGTCGCCATGCTTATTTTTGGAAAAGATATTCTTATCCACCCATTCTATTGCAGAGAATTGACCATTTCTGACGTATGAACTGTACTTGTTATAAAAATTAACTTACATGGAAAGAAATATAAAACTCAGAAAAATCTTTCAGCTTTTGTGACAAAACGCTACGGAAGGGGTCACGTGACCGGCTATATCACATAATTCGCGCATGAGCAGAACGGTGGCAGATGTGCATTTGCAGATGTGCAGACTTGTTATAAAAATTAACTTACATGGAAAGAAATATAAAACTCAGAAAAATCTATCAGCTTTTGTGACAAAACGCTACGGAAGGGGTCACGTGACCGGCTATATCACATAATTCGCGCATGAGCAGAACGGTGGCAGATGTGCATTGAAATTGCAGAGGACTAATTGAAAATATAATCAACACTGAAACCAAATATTTTGTCTTTTGTGGAAGTTATTCAATTAGTTCGCGAACTTTTTGATCACCCCTCATAGATATTATAATTACCACTCTTCAATGTCGTTAGCTTTTCCATTGCTAGTCGAGAACTTACGTGCAGCAAATTGCAAGGAATAGATATTTCTATCTCTTTTCCCAAGGATGCATTTTTCATGTCTAATTCCTCCACGACTGAGTAATCAATGTCATATACATCATTTGATCCCGTGGCCAGGTTATCAACTTCAAAAAAATTTCCGTCATCGCTATCAGAGCTTTCCGCATTTTGTTCGGGTTCTTTGAAATTGGTATTTACATTTAACCGATCTACTTTCCTCAACACACGTCGTAGGGTTTTTAATGAATTTAAGTTTTTCTTCTCAGCCAATAGTCTATGTCGTTCATCGAAAACTCGAAGCGACGTTTCAGTAGATCCTCGAACTTTTATTATTGTTGATGTGTTTTGAAAAACATTAGTTGGAGAAATCCTTCTTCGAACCATGATATTGATCAATGTTGATTTTCCCGCAGAGACGTCACCTGCAAAATTTAATTTCATATTTAAGTTTGAATGCATTTTTGCACAGATCAGACCTTTTTGAAATTTAAATTACAAAAATAATTTAGATTAAGTTAATTGGATATTTCTACGGAACTGATTACTTTGCATACTGAGAATTCTGATTCATTAATTAGCCCAAAGAAAAAGATACAGTTGGGCTTTATCGTGTCCTACAAATTTAATGTTCTTAAAAAGTTATGAACTTGGCTTTAACAAGAGTTGAGTGAATGTATATGAAAAATCATTAAGGAAAGTGCTAATATAAAGGAGGACCCTTTTGGAAATATGACGTCATTAATTTGGTACATTTCTAAGTTTAATGCAGAAAAGCCTCAGAATGACTAATTTTTGTGCTTATTTTCCTTCAGAAAATAGTGTCTGCCACGGTCGCCCACTTCAATTTTGGGATATTATGTAAACTGCTTTGAAAAAGCACATATCACAAAATCTTTGTGGGCAACGGTGGCAGTGTATGTTCTCTGAAAGAAATTATCACTAAAAAATGATGTCTTCTGCAACTTTTTAAGAAAATACGTATAAATTCACAAGTTCATGACGTCACAATAAACACTTAGGAGATGATATGAGCAAAACGGTTGAGTATTCTTATTGCATAGAATTCCTATAAATCAGAGAGAAAAAAAATTGATTTTTTTATCACTTTCATATTTTAGAAAAATACAGGGCTTAATTTGTTTTGAAATTGTGCCCTGTTTCTTTGCCTTTTAAAATCGAAGTGAAATAGACGGATTCAATCTTAGCTTTTTCATTTAAGGAAATAATGTTTTACGTTTAGCTGAGTATCTTTTTAGCGCCCTTTGCAGAGGGCAACTTTTATTAATTCAAGTACATGTAAACGGCTAAATGTTTTGTACATGTAGATAAGAACTTTTGCTAAATTAAATCTTATCTATCTTGTTTAAAAATGTTTTATGCAAAATCTTTTTCAGCTTCAATATGTATAACACTGTATTGGAAATATTTGGATTGAATCATTTGGATACTGTCAAGGTGCTCTGAAATTTGATTTTACATGTTAAAAAGGGATTTTGTTACTGTGCGTTTACCCTGCAAATCTACATCCTGCATTTTACGTTCTAATTTGTGTGTGTTGTATCACAGAAAAAATTAAACTAAAACGTGTCTTTACTTTCAGAATCGGATTAATTCAAATACAATTTCTCGGGCGTTTTTGAAACATTTTAAATCACATAAAATAATTCATTTTGCAGATGATCTCAGTCTTCACGACGTATTGATTTTTTTGTTTGTCATTCTAAAAGATACTACATTTATTACACTTCAAGAATAGCAATAGTGTGTTTTTGGTTAAGAGCTGAAAATCTTTTTTCCTTGCAACCATGCACTCTTAAATTAATTAGACTATATGTCTCTCATTTATTTTTTTTTTATGAGGCCAAAACAAATTCATAAACGCATTTAAAGTCATAATAAAAGCGAGAAAAATCTCTATATCCCTCAATCGTAAAAAATTCAGTGAATTTCATATCAACTTCATTCAAATTCTTTATGCTCCATTCTACAAAACTTATCCAATATTTCGTCGTTGACAAACGTGTTATATTACAGAAATGTATACAAATTCTTAGAGACTTACATTGCAGCATTGTTCAGGCTTGAAAAAGGGGGAGGGGCCAAATTTATAGGGAAATGTTTTCTGTGACATCACACAAAGATGTTGAATTTTTTTCTCATAATACTAGAAAATCAAATGTTTTTCAAGATTAAACTGCATTAGCAGTATAAACAACATCAAAACTTATCAATGCATTTATATAGTTGTTAGTTAAATCCAGACAATAGTTTAAAATCAAATTACTGATTGCAGCAAACTTGTCGACATGACGTCATTTTGGTAAAAATAACATATTTTATCTGCCGTTAGACAGATCAAGTATATTTGTTACAGTGAAAAGTGCATTTTATAACTAAACAGAATATTATTTATAAATTTTAGATAGGCTGTAAATACCAATGTAAAACATTTGTTTAGTGCGATTATTCAATGATTAGTGAGAGAATGTATTAAATTAATATTGCCGTGCTTATTTGTACAGGTTTGGAATGTTTAATATCGAGGTGGCTACTTAAATCGCCTTTTCGAAAGGGCATATACTTAAGAGATGTAAGCAATTTTTTGAATATAAATAGAGGATGTGTTCCTTAACTTGAAAAAGCTGCTGCTTTCTTTAAATCGAGAGTGTGTCTTAATAAGGACATAAAATACCTGGTAAAGTTCAAACATACAAACAGAATTTTGACATGAGCATATTTACTTGGAATTTTAACTTAAAAATTCTTAATAAAGGAGCAGCACTTTCTAGAAAGTACAAAGTAAACAAAGTTAACAGGGACAATTGATAACTTAAATTTTGGATTTCAACTAGGGTATGCCCGTGCTATATTGAAATTTGTTTATGACCTTCAATCATTACACATACTATGCATTTATCAAGTGAATGTCCATTGATGGGACCAAAATAAATTCAGTACAGAGGGGGGTATGCTATATTTATTTCTAAAAGTATTTAAGTAATGTAATAAAAAAAAAACGGCTTTATAAAAATAAATTCAGTTTTAAAAAGTTCCTTCTTTGCAAGTCTATATTCAATTGATTTCTTCATAGTAAGACTTAACAGTGCTACAACGTAGCACGCGCACCATTTTTAACGAGTATAACTCAGAACAATATTAAGAATGTTCGTCTAATAATTTTGCAAAATTATCTTTATGAAATTCCTGAATGAGAAATTGTAAAATTCTAGAATTATTGCTGTTTTCAATACTATGATTTGGCCATCTGAGGAGTACAATATTGTACTTCAAAGACTGTTAAATCATTGTATTGACCGAAAAAAAACAGCAATAATTGTTTTATTATATGATTCACTGATGAAATGATACAGCTCATTACTTGTTTGCAATTAATTAAGTCTAGCAAAATACAAAGGAAAGGCAAAATTAAAATGTAGCCGTTTAAATTGCTTTCCAAAACCATTGGTATCGATTTGGAATTTCCCGGTCTATTTTTTAGATCAATGCATAGATATAAATCCTTGTATTCACCTGGAACGTCACGTGCATGTCAATACAACGTAGTTTTTTCCATCATTTTTGGATCTCAGCCAATCAGAGAGAAGGAAATTATTCAATCATATAATAAGAATTATTATAACATACCGACAACCAGGACACCACAGTCGCGTATTTTTAAATCCTGAAGCCTCTTGCTCAAAACACTTTTGAATTCTGGGTAAACAAAGAGAACTTTTTCCTTGAAATCGTCTTCAAATTCAGGCATGTGATAAACTTCCTCTACTTGCTTGAAGATTTGCTCTAAGTCGTCTTCTTGCATTTTGATTTTTTCAGCACAATACCTGTATAAATGTGTTTTTTATAAGCTTCTGAAGATTTGAAATGGAAACGCAAATGCTCGACTAAGCGGTTCCGTCTAAGAGAGAGAAAGAGAGAGAGAGATAGAGAGTTACATCTTAGAAATTTATAAAAACCTACCATTCATCGTGTTGTCTTTCTGCATTGGTGCTGTCTGCAGTTTATAAAACATGTGAAAGAAAATAAATGATGTCAACGAAATTCATTTTACCTTTTCATGGCTAATTTCATTTTTAGCTATAATAGAAATGTTCAATCCTTAATAGTCTCTCTTTTTTGTTCATGAAGAAATATGTCCAATTAGCCGCATAAAAAATAGTCACCTTATTTGTCATATTTTCAATCTTTTTGTAAAGCTCTAAATGAATATCTGTATTTATTTTTTGTTTTTATTTCTTAATCCCTTTATCAAGTTATTTCTATAATAAGTTATAATAATCTAATGATAATTAAATTTTGTCTGAGTCATTCATACATGTTTTTATTTAATGTCACAAACACTGATCAAACTATAAAGTACAAAGTTGTATTTTAATCGACAATAAAAGATATATGACATATCACTAGAAACACAAGAGATGAAAATTGTGTCAGGGAGATCTCTTAAAAGATCACCAAGCTTGCTAAAGTTTGAACACATTTTTCTTAAAAACTAATATGTAATTGTATTTCTTGGACATGATGAAAATATTAACACTTTACAGTAAAGGACATATTATTCAGATGTATCATCTTCCAAACAATACAAGCCAGGAGCAACAAAACATCAAAGGTGCCGTACAGGACCACATGTCAATCGATCACATCCACCTTATGATCTTAGTCATTATCGAAAAAAAAAAAAAAAAACGGATGTTTTAGCATGATAAAAGAGACCTAATAATTCGTATAAACACATCAGTCAACATGCTAAGAATGTGAGGTTGTATTTTCTTACAAGTTAATTGTGTCCACTAAAGAAATAGCAATATTTTGACTTAATTCAAGATTATTGGTATCTTATGTTACATTATATTTGCTAACAATGGCATTCCAAGCAGGTACACACAGTTTCACCATTGCAAATAGGTGAAATTTAAGGTGTGATGTTGAGAGATTGTTCTTCAACGTCCTTTCAACCATCAATTTTCGACGTTGAATCCTCAACTTTTTTTCTAACGTTGAAACAACGTTAAAGATTCCACATATATATTGAAAGTTGAACACATAATACAGATCTAAATATGTATCATGTTGCTTTATCTACCCGTAAAGATCCATAATCCTGTAATGATTTTTTTTTGTTAGGAAATTTGTGGAAAACTAACCCTCAAAGTCACTGAATAGCTAAAAACATCAAACTGGAACTAATGCCATCAGATTAAAAAAAAATCTCTGAAGTTTGTATTTGTTCAACCAAAGCTGAATTGTTTGTGAAAAAAGACCCTTTTTATGGGAAGTTGTATGTACAAAATCGGTAACAAAAAAAAATAAGTTGAAAAACAGTGGAAAAGAAACCGAATGATAACCCGGAAACGTATGGAGATAACGAACAGTATTCAAGATCAAAAGTCATTTAAAGCAATATAAAATAGGAGTAGAGCAAACAGGGACCTGCAAAACATCGCAATATTACTTATGTTGGAATTGTTGGAGCTATTCAAATGCGTGTACGGTAATTTATATTGTCATTTTTGGAAAATTATAAACATCGTTGAAGATTTAATATTAATCAATCATTGCTGTTTTGAGGTCAATACCTTGGTTTAGCGATCCTAGGAGTACAAAATTCACCGAGACCGGAGGGCGAGTTAAATATTATACTTCGAAGGTTGCTAAATCATTGTAATTAAAAAAACAGCAAAATTGTTTTATTATATGATTCAATGATTGAAAAATACAACTCATCACATGTTGGTATTTGTTGAAGTCCTGACAGATTACAAAGAGAGAAGCGTTAATTAACCTCGCCTGTTGTATAAATTTGAAATGTTAAAAATCTATTTTAGTTTCCATGAAAGAGAAATAATGTCAGTCTCTTATATGTCATAGATTTTGAAAGAAAGTATGATTATCAGTGTGAACTGCCAGCATAAAAAAGGTAAAAATGTTTATTTAGAAAAAAGAAACTGGAGAGAGAGGGGTCTTGGCTCCCAACATATCACTTCACCCCTAAGTATATGTTTGCCTGATGCTATATTTACATAAGGAAAAGAAGGTAGCAGCTGTAATAGCTTTCCGATACTACCGTATGTGTTTCAATTTGGAATTTCAAAATCTAGTTTAAGATCAATGTAAAGAAAATAATTCCTTATATTCACCTGCAACGTCACGTGCAAGAAAATATAACATAGTATTTTTTCTACATAAACCAACTTTTATTCGCGTGCGAGAAATTTTCGCGAAAGCCTCGTCATCGCGAATATTTCTTGCCACGAACCGGTCCATAAAGTGTATGTATCTATTAGCAACAGATCCAAAAAGACTTGATCGCGAAAATAAATCCTCACGAACTAGTTTATCTCTGTAAATCGCGAAATAAAGTCGTCGCGAATATAATTTGGTTTCCAGTAGTTGGATTTCAGGCAATCAGAGTGATAGGAATTATTTAATCGTATAATAAATTCGTTGTGGAGAAAAGAGCCTTAAGTTCAAGCTTTTATTAATGTTCATATTTGATGTTGAACTTTACACGGCACCTCAACTTTTGTTTGCAATGAAAATCAAATATAAATCAACTCAAGCTCAATCCATTTACAACATCTATTCATTGTGAAAATGACCGGTGAAACAACTGTATTGTGTGAACCTTGCCGCAACATTATTATACAATCAAAATTCAACATTGATTCAAGGTTAAAGTCCAATTCCATTTGCAGGTGAGAATGAATTATTGAAATATAAAGAGGGAGAGTTCACAATATTAAATTGAAAACAACACATAATCATACATAATTATGATTATTGTTGTAATTTCAAAACAAACGAAAAATATTTTCTTTTAAATAAAATAAGAGAAACGATTGAAAAAAATCTAATCATATAATAACCATATGATACGAAAATGAAAGCGAAAATAGTAGATTCTTCTTACCTGATGACGATTCCATCTCTGTAATTTTTAAAGTTCTTATTACTTAATCTAAATAAATAGCAGGCATTTTTTCCTTCAAATACTAGTATGATTGGATAGATTATAGAAAAAAAACATCAGTCACTAAAATAATTGTAAATTGTGTTTTTTATCAAATACAGACATAAAAGTTTGATAGACCTTCAGTTGAACGGAGTATGCCAGAGCTGTGTATCTTGTTTGATCTGGTATACGTTAACTCTTTATGTCAATAAAAAATGCCTATAGATTACTTCAAGGTAATAATTCTATCAACCACCTAACAGGACACAATTTATATCAAAGTGCATTTTGACTAAAATCTTCGATTCTTTTAGATTGACTGATTGTTTATGCATTTAATAGCTTGTTAAATTGAATATTTATCATCGATTGTAAGATTTACAGAAAGAAAAAAAATATGACAAACTTATACACTATACAACATTCAATTTAATTTTGATTCGACTATCCCATCAATATTTTTTTATCACTTGAAGAATTTTCTTTTTCTTAATCAAATTGGAAAACAATAATAAAAGGAAAACATTTTGAATTAGTAGCCTTTTAAAGAAAAAGATTAAAATAATTATTCAGACAAATTTTTGTATCTATAATCACCACTTTAAAGACATTTTAACCTCAAACCGTGATTACAAATTTAAGAAACCTGAATTGTATCACGATTAGAAAAACAGAGTCTATGAATTCAGTCAGCATTTTTAAGGAAAAATATCTTTATATTAACTAGAACGCCAGAGAAAAAAAAATTGCTGAATTGACTAAAACATGACTGAAAAGTGGCAGAAAGGTAACTAAAAGACGACGGAAATGTCACGGAAAGATGACGAAAAGGTCACTGAAAATTGACGGAAAAGTTACTGAAAATTAATGGAAATATATCAGGTGAATGGTGACTAAAAGGTGCCTGAAATGTGACTGAAAGGCAACTGAAAGGTCACTGAAATGTATGTGCCATTCTGCACTGAAAGCTGCCATTTAGTTTAAACTGAAAGGTCTTGTTTCTACCTGTGTATATACCAAAGAAAAATAAATAATGAATTTAAAAAAATCTGTTGCTGATGTCATCCAGTGTTAACTTTTTTCTTGGTTTTTGCGGGTGGTTGTGTGAGAGAGAAAGATGGTGTGTGTGTGAGAGAGAGAGAGAAAGAGGGTGTGTGTGATGAGGGGGGGGTATTTGGAAAGAAATGAAAACATAATGTATTGTTTTGTTTTACCCAAAATTGATAAGCATTGACGCCATACTCTTTTCCCATTGTCATGGCAAAAATATTACTTCAGATTTTTTCCCCCTTTTTTCTTTAGAATAAGGTAATTTAATCTTTCAACAAGTAAAGTAAACAAAATACCTTATATTATCTCATTCAGAAAACATATTCATAAAAAAAGCTAAAAAGCATTGTTTTCATAAGAAGTCATGAACCTGTTGCTCAGGAAATGAATTTCCTTTGATATCAGTCCCTGAATACGACCAAAAAATTCTTTAATTGTGTTGTAGAATTAGGTAGGACAAAATCAATCATATAACAAAAGCTCTTGAAAAAAATAAATTTTTGACTGTCCATTCACTACTCGACGCTTGCTGATTTTGACTCTTAATTACAGTTTGTTATTAAATGATTAATTGGCAGAAGATTGATGTAGTCATAACGAATCAATAATATCATTTTTGTTTAACAATAAAAGAAAAATTTTTACATACCAGCACAGTCTGAATTACCTTCTCTCGCCGTTGCCATTGCTATGCGACCCTGTTATCTGTACGTCGATTGAATAAATAAAACTCAATATTTACTTTGTGAATCTCTTACCAACTTATTTTGTTCGCAAAAGGTTATTTGTAATAAAGATGACAAGCGGTCCATGGGCCACATCGCTCACCTGAGCACAGGGATAGTAAAACACAAATTAGCTCAGTATTGAAAAGTTTACTTCTTGGAGGAGGGGGAATTTGAATTTTCTATTACTTGACGATATTACCATATTTGTATTGGTAAAGCATACATGTATAAATTTGCCATACCTGATTTTTCAAGTTTTTTAACAAATAACTTGATCTCCCATTGTGACCCCTTCACAGACCATCTCCGGGAATATTATCTGAATAAATTTGAATATTAACTACTTACCGATGCTTACATGTCAATTTGACTTAACATTTTTTTCTGCCTGTTCTGGAGAAGATTGTTTCCTATATATTCTATATCTTATGCAAAAAATTTGATCCCTCCTTGTGGCTACATTCTAGCTCCGGGGTTCAAAATTTGAACAAACCTGAATCTAAACCAGCAAAAGATGCTTCCATTAGTTCAATATAAATAATTTAATCATGCATGTGGTGTCCCAAGACATTAAAAAAGATGGGATATACTCCTTTGTATTAATTGATTCCTTTGTCCCCACCTTACCCCCAAGATTTCTTATTTGAACAATCTTGAAACTACACTACATGTACCTGAGAATGCTTACATATAAATATCTCCAATCAAGCCATGGCTTTGCTGTTCTTAAGGAGAAGATTTTTAAAGACTTTTCCTCTATATTTCTATGTAGAGGTTTGATTGCCCATTATGGCCCCATCCTACCCCCAGGCGTTATAATATGAACAAACTTGAACTAACTCTAACCGAGGATGTTTCCATATTAATATCACCAATCATGGCTTTGCTTATTTTCAGAAAAAGATTTTTGAAATATTTTTTCCTATGTATTCCTATGTAAAACTTTGATCAGCTATTTTGGCTCTGAAATATCCCCGGGGGGTCACGATATGAACAAATTTGAACCTAAACTACCTCAGAATGCTTCCACATGAGTTTCATATTTTCTGGCCAAATGGTACTAGAGAAGACGATTTTTAAAATATGCTATCAATTTTTTAATAATTCATGATTATCTCCCTTGGTTGAGGGCTTGGCCCTTCATTTGAACAAACCTGAAACCCCTTAACCCAAGGACACTTGGTTGAAATTGGTTCTATGGTTCTTAAGAAGAAGATAAAAATGTTAAAAGTTTACGACGACAACGACGCTAACGATAAGAACGACATACAACAGACAAATTTTGATCAGAAAAACTCTCTTGATCCTTCAGCTCAGGTGAGATAAAGCATTTTTATCTCTAAGGTTATCTCAAAAGATATAAACGGTTAGGCATACAAATGAGTAAAATACGGAAAATAAAAATAGCAACAGGTAGGAACTTCCTTGAAAAATTTGGACTTTGTTCTAATTTACAAAGATACAAAGTTAAAGTCACTTGAGTCATTAATGTGACACATTGTTATCTGTTCTATCGACCTTTATGAGCCGTGTTATGACATTTGAAGATTCTGAAGATTATGAACTTCTTTTTTGACACAGCCAACTTTAGAATTATTTTAAGCAAATAATAATTATGGAGAAAGGAGTCCAAATTTGTGTATTCCATAACCCTGCATCCATGATGACTAAATGCAGGGACTGAAACAAAAGAAATAAGTGCTATATTTAAAGACTTTCACTCATGGTTATCAAGCAGTTTATGATTGTTTCGAGCTTTGAGTCTTCATTAGTTTTAAGTTATTATGATGGGCAATGTGGCCTTTTCAAAATTTTTAATTGTATGTCTCCAGAGTCGAGATTCCTGTGTTAATGCGGGCCCCATTGCCTATAAAATAAACAAACAAGGGTTTTTTTTTGAAAAAAAAATCCTTTACTTGCTCTGCATTGCTTTTTTTTTTAAATCATTAAATAAGTGAATACAAAAAAACAAGCAAATTACAATTTACATGTTATATAAGCAAGATTTTTTCTCAAATTAAGTAAAATTCAATAACTTAATCATGACGGGGGCTATAGAACATGAAGTGAAAAAAAGTATTTATTCTTTGAAAACTTTTTTCTCTGCTCTTTGGTATTTAACAGGCTAATGTCAAATCATGTAAACAAAGATCTTGTAAATGAATGTCGATGATAGTATAACTGGACATAAGCCTTGTAAGTAAACAAACCATACAACCATACAATGAATAATAGAATTGCTGATAAACGGTACCATTTTTCTATTCTACCTCTTTGTAAATAAAAAGAATATCTTAGAAATTTTTTGTTTTCAAATAAGCGCTTGGCAATACTTTAACGATCATCTCATTACTATTGAAATGTATTCATAGATAAACAATCTATCACTTTCAACTAGCCCCAAACCCCACTTTCGATTTGCTACCCACGCCCATGTATAGGAAAGATAAAGAGTTGAGGTGAGAGACCTTCAGCTCCTCTTCTCTTCGTTATCGATGAGGGTAAATCATATCATAGATTTATTTAAAGATATACCCGGTATAACAAAATAATGTTTTCTATTACTAAAACTAAGGTCCAGAATTAATATTTGACATTTGATATTGACAGTAGTGATGGAAAAACTTCAAGAGTACTGTGCAACTATATATTCAAGAAGTGGTTTGAATCAGACCTCGTCATTGGTCATTTGCAAAATTATTTTGTTAAAACAGATTCTGATTGCACACATAAGTACTCTGAAGACGACAGCAAGAAGATGCTTGAGTTTCTGATTGACAATATCTATGTGGCTTTTGGAGACCAGATATTCCAACAATCTATTGGAATCCCCATGGGTACAAATTGCGCTCTGTTATTAGCAGACTTATTTTAATATTCATATGAAACAGAATTTATGCAAAATCTTTTGCGTGAAAAGAAGAAAACATTTGCTGTGGCCTTCAAATCGACATTTACATATATCGACGACGTATTGTCAAATTCCTACGTCGATACGATATATCCTGGTGAGCCTGAGATAAAAGATACCACAGAGTCGGACACATTTGTTTCATACTTGGATATTTTACAAAATGCTAATCTAACAACCAAGCTTTATGATAAACGTGATGACTTTAACTTTTCTATCGCCAACTTCCCTTACTTATGCAGCAATATACCTTCATCACCTGCATACGGAGTATATATACCTCAGTTGATTCGATACGCAAGAGCATGCTCTACGTATGAACAATTTCTAAAACGAGGTAAAATGTTGACAAGCAAGTTGATGAAACAAAAATATCAGTATTCTCGTTTAAAGTCATCATTTCGTAAGTTCTTTGGTCGATACAATGACCTTGTCAGCAAATACAATTAATCATTAAGTCAAATGCTGACTGACGTTTTTCATACCAATTATTAGCCCATTATTTATACACTGAATTGACGACGGATTTTTCCGTTATTTCCTGACCATGACAAGAGGCACACGGCAGGTGTGACCGGTCGACAGGTTAAGCTCACTCCTCCATGGCACCTGATCCCACCTCTGATGTTTCGGGGGTTCGTGTTTGCTCTGCTCTTATTTTGTACTGTTTTATGGAATTTGAGACTGAATACTGTTCGTTTTCTCCATATCCTTCATTAGAAAATTTAGCCTTCGATATAAGTATGTGTTACCATACGAGGGCACCAGTGTCTCATATACACATACTATTCTCTTTTCCCCTGCGATGTTTCAACATTTTTCGACAAATCAACGATTTCACTTTTTAAATATCCATCAAGAGAACTTTGAATAATGTTTATACATCTTTCTTCATATGTTTTACGTAATGTTTGCTTTATATTGGGCTTTGTTAACTTATCAATTCTAGCTTTGTAAGCATTCTTCGATACGTTTCGTAGTCATAAGAGACGCCAGTGACTAATCCTGTAACTACAAGACCAGTTACAACCCCTGCCGCTGCCAATGCCTGTAAAGCCCTAGGATTTACAGACATATATATCATTGCCACGCTTCCAGCGACGGAGGTACCACTCGTACCAATCAATGAGAGAAGAACAGAACCATGTTTGTCTTCAACGTCAAATGGAGACTTAAATCCTTTCATATCGTCCTTAATGTTGTGCAAGGACTTGTGAATTTCTATGAGATTTTCTGTTAGTTTTTGTAAAATATATTTTGTAAATAGCCTTGGAATGTTCTCTTCTTTCCAAGAAAGAGTAGCCTTTTCTATGAGACTATCAAGTTCTCCCCCAATTGTGAATCCTGTGTACATCTCAATATCTTTGAGAACTCTCGACTTGAACTCTGCACTGTGTATATATTGATAAAAAGCATCTGTTGTTTCTTCCAGAAAATTGTCTACAATTGTGTGAAGACTTGAAAGTGCCTACAAAGGAAAATTCCATTGGAAATGAGTATTCATTAACTTTTCTCTTGATGTAAACAATAAAACTTGTTAAACAAATGTTTATTTATTACATGTATGAGTTGAAAAATGTAATGCATAAAAGAAATGATTGACGTGCACATTTTAACGAATGGCAAATTATAACAGTATTGTTATTTTCTTTCTTTATTTCCCTTTTTATTTGGGGAGGGGGGGGGGTATACATTGATCATAATGATTATATTAACATGCCTCTTGTCTCTTATTTTTGACTACTTGTAAATCTCTGCAAAACAGATCTTGTACCTGCGTTGTTTTTTCTGTGTTTTCCTTGCACATCTTAGCTTGTGTGTAAGACTTAAATCAGAATCGTCCGCAGGGGATTTTATTACATTGTAATCTACAATATACCTCAGATAAAATAAATGGTAGTGAAATTATTCAGATTTTTTAACACATGTATACAAACATTGGGGCAATTGTACATAAAATATATATTCAACAGGTACAAGAAATGTGCGACACAAAGAACACTGAAACAATATTTGAGCATTTCTAGGACTTCTTATAATTTTTAGGATATATTTTATTTGAAAATAGTTGATGTCGGGATTTGAATTCATTGAGTGTAGAGGGTACCGGTCGGTCAGAGGGGGCCTTATAAGCAGCATTGCACAGTAAATTATATCCCATTTGGGATATTCTATCCCAAACAGGCTACCGAATATCAATTATTTTTTCGTGATGATCTATTTTTCGCACTTATTGCGACCTTTTTTAATTTACAAAATATAAAACACGCAGAATTTATATCAGATATAATGTGACATTAAAACATTACCATTTAAAACAAAAAAATCTTTAATCGTAAAAAAAAAACAAATACAAAATAAAACCTGTACTAATCTACCCCATTTTCCCAAAATTTCCAACACGCGAAAACAACCGGATACACGGTTTTATATCCCATTTGGGCGAGTGATCCCAACCTGATAAATTGAAGCCAAGTGTGTCAGTACGAGTAGGTGCGAAAAATAAATCTCACTGCAGAAATGCAATTTATTCATGCAAAATGTAGTCAGGAATGTTAAAATACATTTTTTTCAATTTAGCAATACGGTGTTTTACGTTGTTTGCGTACGTTATATAAATAAATAATCTTAGGCCGGGTGACCGGGGTTTCCACTGCGTGCATTAAAATTTATCCTTTTAAAGTAACTTTTTTAGCAAACATATCAAAAAAAATTAATATAACTGATTTTAAAACAATTTTTCAACCGATATAACCGTTCACGGTAGCTAAGTCGGTAGAGCGCTCGCTCCGTGATCGGGAGGTCGTGAGTTCGTATCTCGACCGCGACTGACCCAGTCGATAAAATGGGTAGCAACTATTCCTTCGCTATGCACTCGGCACTTTGAAGTGAAAGTTGCGGGTCCTTCGGATGAGACCTTAAAAACTGAGGCGCTGTGTCAGCGGCAGGCGTTGACACGATAAAGTCTAAAATTGTTTGAACAACTTGCTCTTAAGTGCAAAGAAATGCATTTCCCAATATTATATCCTACAGTGTATGCACATGTATTTTGATACTCTACCTAAAACAACCTAGGCGGTTGATATCCTTAAATTGAAAATGGACACTGAAGTTAATGTTAATTTCATATGGTGTTGAGGTTAAGAATTTCTCTGATGTAATTCTAACTCAATTAACTCGGCTCCCTACATTGAAACAAAAAGTGTGAAAATGCATAGTGATATACATGTAATAGATTAAAATGATCATGTACCAAGTTGATTTTTGTTTGAATGCTGCTTAACGTCCGTCTTGAAAATTGTGTTGACTCATATGGATATGCAACAATTTGCCGTTGGAGACCTAAACATTTTGACCAGAACTCGGCACTCAGGGCCATTGAATAGTGGGGGATCTTTTCCTTGCCAGAAACTCTTGCAACTCAGGAACTCGGTTTATATGGTCTGATCTGAAGGGCAGTTTTCGACGACCGACAGGGAGGATTACCAGGTAGAAAAACCTGACATGTGATTTATGAATAGGAATATTCATCACAAGTACTTACCGGAAGTCACTACCACAATTCAACTCCTCTGACTCTTCTTGCAGGTCAGGAACACTGAAATGATATGGTATAAACTGAAAACTTTTCTTTGCATTATAAATAACCTTAAGTCAGACTGAATTGTTATATTTGCGTCATTTTAAAAACATATTGAATGTTGTTATTTTTCAGATGATCAGTTGGGTATAAGGAAAAGATATTCCTTTTTTCCTCAACAATGCATATATTTTTCTATTTTTTCATTTATCATATTCTCTGGTGTGGTGGGTTTAAAAAATTGTAAAACCTTCCTTTCCTCATAAAATGTAACCTAGAGTTTCAATAAATAACAAAACACTGTATTCTTGGTTGCTTCTCGCCTTAGAAAATATAAATAGTATTTTGAATCAGATGTTATTCTTTTGCACAAATTAATTCATACCTTTTTCATTTCCAAAAAGAAACATGCGCTTGTATTTTAAAAAAAGAGCTCAAAAAGAAAGCACCAAAAAGCGTCATAACATATATATTTTTTTTAAATATTGTATATTTAAAGATTACATGTAAAGGTTCCTTTTAAGATTTTATCGAACTTTTTTTCTTTCATTAAGAAATATATCCATTAAAATTCACTGTATTTAAAAAAGAAATACGAGGGTTGTCCGGAAAGTTCGTGGACAACATTGATAATTACTTACAAACATTGATAAAATATACGAAACTATTATTTTCATTAAATTCATGTTTCATTTTATTAACATGCAAGTTTTCAACAAAAACAGAGCACAAATAGTTATATTTTTATCAAATTAAAATTGACACACACTCATACCCGGAGCACTAAAATGAAAATTCTTGACGTCACCCGACGTCAAAAGCATAATATGAGTACATGTAACTTTTCTTAATATAGTCACCGTTTAACTCAATAAATTTCTTATGTCGCTTTAATCAGTCATTAATATGTGCACAAAATGTTCAAGTTTCATAAGTAAAATAATATTTAACAAACCCTGTATCATATCCTGCAATCATTCGACCTCTGTCCGCGTAAAAACGATTTTATTTACGGAAATACAGTAAAGTCATGTTACGAAGTTCATTTTTTACAATCTCGGAATGATGGTTTTTCTTCACGCATGTCATCCTGTAAACTGTTCCTTCCGTCCGAAAATATAATATGCCACTTATATATAGTGTACGGCTTCTTTTACTATGTTTTCCCGATTGTTTATAAAATGTATTGGTCTTTGTAGTTGTTTTATCCGATGTCTACGCAGAATTTTATCACTGCTCACTGCTCCACCTTTTCTGAAAACGTCCGTTTTTTTAACAATTCCGATCCGTCTTAATATGTTCTAACTTTGATTGCTCAGCCATTTTACAACTTTGAATTTTCAATTTTTGCAGGTTTGAAGTGATAACTTCTATCAACCTCATAATGTAAAAGTCATCCAGATTTCTGCAGAATTTTATAAAATGCAAATGAAATTTATAACGTGATAAATAATTTTTTTATCGAAATTTTGCGGTGCTCCGGGTCTCCATACCATGTCTGATTATGAAGTCATAATTGTAATTAAACATTTGAAATTGAATCCGATTTTACATTTCTCAGTTCACATTTAGTAAAGAATTAGAAATATGCTAATAATAAATATCAATGAAACAACATTTATTTAATTCTTAGCCTGTCCACGAACTTTACGGACAACCCTCGTATATTGTGCATATTTTGAAAAAAAAAAGTCATGTTCAAATACTCTTTTTGTAATAAAGTTTTCAAAAAAAAAAAAAATAACGGAGTAAAGAAATTTGAAACAAAGTATGACAAATTATTTTCATCACAAAAAGTCACTACCACAATCCAAGTCCCCAAAGTCTGTTTTGTCTGTTATATCTTCTTGCCCTTCCATGGTTTGATTACTAAAAAAGAAAGTGTTAAATCCTAGTGTTTTCCTGTCCTTTTGGCCTTAAAAATATATCGTTGTCTAAATACAATATCAAGGGTAAATACAAATGAACACTTGGATAGTTTATGGGAAGAAAAACAAGCTAGAAAGTCACAATATTTTTTTTAGAATGAAGTGAGAAACAAGTTAATTTTGTTTGATCATATGTTGATATTGCTGAAATCAACATCAGACGTCAGTTTATTTAAAGAAAGGTAATGAATTTTGATTGAAAGTTCTTAATTTCAAATGTGTCATTTATTTTTTTAATCATTAAGGAAATGGTGTAAGGGTGGTATAATAGTGAACACGTCAATGATGCATGCCACATAACCTTTTTGTTGATGTTTGTTATATTTACTTAATGCTATAAGATGTCTTGGGCAATAAAGATCATTTTATAAGTATATAATTACCAGAAATCGCTACCGCGATGCAAGCTCAAGTCGTCTACATGTCCCTGTCTGCCTCTTCCGGTTTTATTATTTAATTCCCCTTGTTTTACCAAATTTTCTTTTACTTTTAATTCTTCTTGTATTTCTTTTTCACCTTTAACGTCCATTTTTTCTTGATTTTGTTTCCACGTAATGCCCATTGTATTCGTATTTGTTGTGGCTTTTGTAGAGGTTGTGTCCATTATTTACTTCCAATGTCTAGTCCTAAACATCCAGCAACGAGGCAGTTTTAATAGTAACTCTCAAACTTTACCTCCTCAACTAGGAAGGAAACAGGCTTGTTCTCATTGCATACCACATTTCTGGTAAAAACATCATTGAACATAAGTAAGATTAATATTGCTTGCGAAAATACAATTTTCATTTACTGTACATATTTTTTTTCATTATATTGATATTATCAGTTGACATGAAGTATATATAGTTGCAAAAAATATGTAAAGTACATATAAATGCCATCAGCAGCAGCAGGATGGGTTACATTTCCCAAACGGGATGCACTTTCCAAAACAGGTTCAAAATTATAACCAAAACTGGCCTAAAGACAGTATAATTTTTGTATCTTCCTTACATATTTCCTTAAAGTGTCATAAAAGTATTATATTTCATATAAAAGAATTCGTTTCAAATATGAAGATATCATTTTGTATTCTGTGATGAACTTGAAGTTTGGCTTAATTTCCAAGACGTTAACCTTCATCATGATTCTTGAATGTGAAAAGATGGGTTTTTGAAAATGTGTATAGCCTGTGACGTAATTTTTTTAGATTGCTTCTGGACCTGTTGACTTTCACGTTATACTTTACCTACTTTTCATTAAAAAAATTCGAAAAAAGAGTCTTAAACATCAGTGCAAGGCAATGAGGTTATAGGCCCTAAATTAAAAATACTGGAACTCTTAAATCAGAGCTATTAAAATAAGAATAGAAAGACGCACTTGACTATATTGAGCAGCATCTATAATATGTGACATAAATGCACTCTTAAAAGACATTTCAAAAAAAAAAAAAAAAAAAAAAAAAAAAAAAAAAAACACTGAAAAGTGGTTGATGCAAGCAACTCCACAAAAATGGTTAGCATAGAAAAGGGATGCATACTTGTGGGTCCTATGAAAAAAATTTTTGAAAGAAACTAATATAAAAGTAACGATTAAATGGTGTCCATAACGTTTGGCGGAGTTCATTTTAATGGGAATGTAACCAGATCTTACCTTTTACTTCCTTTAAACTTATTTCAATTAAATGTGTCAATAATTCTAGAACAACGTTTGTATATGTTCTGCACTACGGGAGTCTCCTTCGGAACACAAAGGCAAACTAATGGAGCCGTACGTTTTACAAATCACGTATATATACGCAAATTAATGTTTTTCCTATATCAAATTTTACGTTCACAAAGCATCTTTCAACAACATTAAAATTTATAAATGTTGAATAAAGTTTAAGACTTTGATCAGGCTTGGGGTCAATTACTTTGAAATGTAATTAATTACTTTCAAATACATTGATAATTTTGTCAATTACTTGCAATTACAATTACATTGATGTTTTCAAATGTAATTAATTACTTTCAATTACTTTGACAAATGTAATTAAATACATTTCAATTACTTGAGTTTTATTTTATAAATAAAAAATAAAGATTTTTTTTAAATAATTTTTTTATAGTGAAGTTTTATTAAGTTTTTTTGTTCGTGGGTATGAGAGGGACTCTCACCTCTTTACCAAATGCCTTGGGCGTTGTGACACTTTGTGTAAACAAATTAAACAATTAACTTTATTAGACATTTAATTATTGTACAAACACAAGCTCATGCTACACCAGTATGGTGTATGGCAAGATCTCTTTTGACACTTTCATATTTGTGAAGGAAATAAATGTTTCTCAAAAATCTATTCAGAATTTTATGTCTTAAAATGAATAGAATATAGGTAAATCTAAAAGGGGATGTAGTTAGTCTAATTACTGTAGAAACAATTTAACTATCTAAACAATCATTGTCATTTGCAAGTAGGAAAAATGAGATTTTTCAAAAAGTGGGAATAAGTAGTATAATCCACCAGTATACAAACTAAGTATCAGTATAAGACACCCTTTTTTAAAAAAAAACTTTCATTTTGAAAAAAAGTAATTGAAATGTAATTGAAAAGTAATTGAAATACATAACCTTTTTGAAATGTATTTAAAAACATTCAATTACTTGTAATTGAAGACAAGCTCAACTACAAATTACTTCCAATTACTTTGAAAAATGTTATTAATTACGTTCAATTACAATTACTTTATTCATTTACCCCATCCCTGACTTTGATATATCTTTTTGTCAAATTTCTGAGATGTTCTTTTATTATTTTTTTTTAGATTTTGGACGTTCCTCAATGGACGTTCCTCAATGGATGGTCACAAAGCCCTATAATAAAAAAAACAAACAAACAAACAATAAATCAAATTATAAAAATGTTCAATATTTCTTAACAAAGTACGTCAGATCTTTGGAAATGCCTTGACATTTGGATTTTTAAGCAATTTAAGTTCATTGGCAGAGATGAAATTTAGTTAATGCTAATTTCATCCATAGATCTATGGCCTGATATGTCACTCACGAGTCTTAAATATGATGTTCTGTGTACATGAACTTGCTATGATCTAGAAGGGCACTTGAAGTGATGTTTTGCAGGTTTCTGACAATAACACTTCATCTACATATTTGATATAACAATCATTCGACCTTGATTTTTTAAAATATAAAATATGTTTACTGTGAACACAGTTCATTTACAAATGCTATTAAGTTTCCTTCCATGGTTAGATTTTTTTTCAAAATATTATCATTGTTGTACAATTTGCTCAAGTCTTTAGCCTTTTAAACCGTTTAAAGTGCATGGACACAAATTTGTAGTTATTTTTTTCTGTAAAATATTACAACTTATTCATTCTGAAAGCATTTTACACAAAAAAAATAAATTAAAAATCTTATTCCATCTAAAGGTTATTGAAACTTAAAACTCTTGGATGGGTTTGTATGACACACACTCTCACAAATTCGTAATGCTTAGGAAAAGTGGCGATCTTGTTGTGCATGTTGTTTAATGAAAAATATTAGAACTTTAATCGAGAAAAATAACTATATTCAGAGTAGAAAGGGGGAGTTTCGATAAGGCCGCTTTGCGGCCCCTCAAGAATTTTTTCGAAAATTTGATATTTTGTCAATAGACCTCTTATCTTTCAGAAAATGTGAAAATAATTTATATTACGCATTTTCCGATCACGTGATACTGGAAAATTCAAGTATACCCCCTTTCCTTATTTTTTCGAATGGATGTTTTAAATAGCGGAGCACTGAGATTTAACACTAAAAATATCACAGGAAACACTAGATGTATTTTACTGAAGACCAAATATATCAAATTTATTGATGTTCTTAATGATTTTTTGTTTGTTATGAATGTGTGAATACTTCATATATGGTACTAGTTTTTCGCATTTATTTAACAATAATTTTTCTTTAGAAAGTGGGATTAACTTAGAATATTAAATACAAGGGTCGTTAGAAAAGTTCACGGACACATTGAATTACGGAAAATCTGTTGTGTACTGTGAAGTATGACCTATGTCTGAATAAATTCCTACAATTTGTTTATTGGTATGTAAAAAATCAGGTCCATATAATAAAATCTTGAAAATTTACAACGATTTTTACTATGAGGTCATGGGATTCACGGAGCAATCACTTGACGTAAGGCGACGTGACAACCAGATTTGAACCGGTTAAGCTTTGTCGCAGTTCTATAAATCTTTTATTTCTTCAGATTTTTCTGATATTTTTTCTACTTTAAAATTGAATATCTATATCAAGACATGTTACTTTTCTTCAATATAATGTCTTTTGTACTGATTTGGATATTATTGAGATCTTACAAAAAGTCTATGCAGTTTATCGATCAGGTATGGAAACTATGCAAAACCATATAGGCGCAACGCAACGTCCATGCGATACGAGGGTATTGAAGTATCGATGGAGTTAATCATTCAAAATGTTAATCCTTCCATTCCTTTGAAGCTACAACCGTTTGAAAACTTGTCTTTTGTAGGTGTAGGAAATTCCCGGCAGCATCTTGAACATTTTAATCTCTTTTTAGACATTTTCCAGTCTGCATACGTAATTTTTACGTAGTGCAGTGCTCCATGACACTCAATGACGTTCCGATTTTTGGCTGTGTTTTTAAGCGTTGACCAGTCATAAACGGCTATAAAACAGTCAAACACCGTCCAATTTAGTTCAAAACTTCTCCCAGTGACGTTTCATTAATACTTTAGCGGCAGGTAAAATATCATAAACCTCTTTGCTTTACAATTGTGCAATTTTAGATTTTAATAAAGAGTCTTTGTGATGTAAACGTGCCAAAATGTAGCATGCTCCGTGAAGCAATTTTTATGAAAATAAAAAAGCTGTATATTTTTCAATAATCATCGGAGAGCACCAAATTCTTGTATATTTCTTGGAAAAAAGGTAAAGATTTTATCTGGAAAGTTTGACCGGTTTCGAGTAAATAGCGCGCTCACAATAAAACTTGTCCGCGAACTCGTATATACAGAAGGCTGAAAATTATATTTTTAGGCTACCTGAGCTAAAGAAAAGCTTGATCAAAGCTTCTCAGGTGAGCGATTTGGCCCATGGGCCTCTTGTTTAAATTAATCAGAGTTGGGATCAGGTGCCATGGAGGAGTAAGCATCCCGTGCTGACCGGTCACACCTGCCGTGTGCTCCTGGTCATAATTGTGAAAAAAGGGATAATCTGACGTCAATTCAGTGTATAAATAATGGACTTACAATTAGTATCAAGAACTTCAATCATTATTTGACACAATGAGAAATTATATCTGCTGACAAGGTCATTTTATCAACCATAGAACTTATGAATAATAAGGACTGTCTTGAAAACAATACTTTTCAAGATTTTGAGCGAACAATTACAATAATAATTCTAATATTAAACATATTCAGAACCAATAAATGTTAAGATTTAGAATGCACAATTATTTCCAATATAATTTAAATAAGAACTAAAGTAATTTTTTCACCGCTGTATGAATTTAATTAGAAAAAAGACGTAAATATCATATATAGGCGATGAATTTCGTATCAGAATAACGGTGAGATATGTAAAAGCTTTATATTGTATATATTTTTGAAAATCCGCATCGATGAAAACAATATCTGCCTCCTTTTGTTGATTATTTTAACTAATACATGTAGTTAATCAGATGAAATGATTGAGCTCGAGTGCCTCTAAATTTAGATATGCATTTTTGTGCAATTTTGATTTTTTTTTTAATATGAAGTGCACACGCGACACTCTACAAATTTTGATCCAATTATTTATATTGTATGTGTAGTTACTGTGCAAAATTTGGTGTGTGTCCCTCATGCACTTCATACTTTTAACATCGATTTATGAATGCCACCCTCTCGTATTTTCCCATAGGCCTTATGTTAACGCGTTGAAGATACATCTAAACACGGCTTAACTGCAGCATTAATATATAACACCTCAACTTTTGAAATATATATAACGAAAGTTAACATATTTACCTTGATTTATAAACTGATTATGAAAAAAAATATGAAATTTATTTTTATGAAAAAAAGTGGGCCGCAGAGCGGCCTTATCGAAACTCCCCCTTTTAGAAAGCAAAAAACCTTTATAAGTATCGTCATTCCGAGCTAAGTGTTGTATACAAAGTTGTAGCTAATTGATAAGATTCGCGAAACGTACACAGTTTTTGTAAACAGAGAACGAGCTCTGTTATTATTGATGTTTACGATTTACCAGGTGCGTTCAATCGTTAAAGTCTGCTCATTAGAAATGAACTGACTGACAATATATTGTGTGAATGTTTTGCTTTCGACATTACAACTCTGAATTTTCTGAATCATAGTTTTGATATTTTTCATTTAAACACAACAAAATTACCAAATTTCCAAATTAAGTATTAAGAATGAAACTAAATTTTGTTAAAGTGCAAGTCAAACAAACCCGTACATAAATTTTAAGTTTCAATAACTTTTAGAATTTTAATTTATTTTTGTTTAAAATGCTATTAAAATATATAAGTCGTTATATTATACAGAAAATATTGATCTGTGCCCAATTTACTTTAACGCCTTTCATGACATATATGCATTTCTACGCATCTGTCTGGAAAAAGTATAGTTATGAACAAACATTCATAACTTCCTTACTTCTGCAAATATCAGAATAATATCTGTACCGTTGGAAAGAGTAAATAATTACAATAAAATTATATAAAGGAAAAATGTCATTGGTTGTATGTACCAGTTTTTTAAAGACCTGAAAATGTACTTGCAGTTTATTTATACCGTACACATTATTTGCCACTAATTCGTGAATTACACCGTAGGTGGAGTTTAAATTTTATATTCCACAAAGCTACAAAGCCTTTTGTCTTTCCTTCAATGCCTTGTTTTCAGTTCTTGTCAAAATGGCGACATACATTGACTATATCTTTGATTGAATCTGAACATGCATGTAAATAGTTTGATTTGCGTTTTTGGAAGTACAATGTTTCTTCTTCTCTCTACACGTTTATATTATCAAGGAAAATAACTCATGTGATGACGTTTACCTTTAAAGATAAATCAATTTTCATTGGGATCATTATGTTTTTTTTTCATTCAAATATATCATTTTCGATTTGTTTAAAGAGTAGTAAACAGAGATATTATTTTTTTTTTATATATATTTATCATTTTCTACATTCATTACACTCGAATTAATTACAAATGCGGATATTTGATTTAAACTTAGGATGAATCCAAATCATTCCCGCTTTTTGTCTATCTATTGTATATTGATTAACGTCCCTCTCGAGAATTTTTCACTTATATGGAGACGCAATTTTGTCCTAAACTCGGCACTTAGGGCCATTGAACAGGGGGGGGGGATCTTTTTCATGCCAGCACCTCCTGCGACACGTGACCTCAGTTTATACGGTCTCAGTCGAAGGACCAGTCTCCACGTCCCACAGGGGGATTCGAACCTGTGACGTAAAGATAAACTCCTTACTTTGAGATTCTAGAGCAGACGCTCTAACCACTGTGCCACTCGGTTGACAAAAGGTGAAATTTATATATTGTATATCAATATATTGTAGTATGAAATATATTCAGATAACGAATTTGACTCAATGCAAATTGTATTTTCTGACAAGGCCATTGTCAAGAATGGAAGTTTAATGAAGAAAATCTTTATTCGTGCATCAGAATTATTCATCGATTTCTCATTCAAAATCTTATCTTTATGGAAGATTGGACAAAAAACCTATTTGTTGTTTGCAAGGACAAGGAAATCTCATCTAGTTTATACTATTATTATCATTATTGTCATTTTTTTTTTATTTTTTCCTATACATTGAAATTTTTGAAAATGAAACAAAGCCTGGCAATTACCCTTTCTTAATGACAATGTACCTTGAAAATAAAGTGGAAAAAAAAGAATGAATATTAATCGGAAGATAAAGAAAATAGACTTTAGAATTGTTTATCATTAAATATATAATGTCTTTAATCGCCATGCACGATTTGTAGATAAAATTATCGTATTGAATACATAAGTGTGATCAATGCTTACATATTTAAACCATTAACACATATTTCACAATCTAAATCAGATAGGAATGGTATCAAATTATTTTATTTACGAGAAGACTGTTCATTATGCGCTTTTTAACGTTTTCAACAAACATAGTGCTAAAACGAAAGTGTGTTGTAATGCTTATCCTATTTTTTCTATAATCAAATAAAAATAATGATTCAATGTAAAGTTTTCTAAGCAAATGTCATGTACAACACATTTAAACTCGTACGTCTAAGACATTGCCGTCTTGAATTATATAAATTAATATAAATACGTTTCACATCAAATCAATCATACCTTAAAATTAATCATACCTTAAAAGCATATATAACAGTTGTTTCCTATTCAGTTTGTATGGTGTAACATCCCGTTATTTAAGTTATCGCTCTTTAGGGGATAAAATGTTAACTATTATTATGCTTCCTGTCAATTTGTCTGTATATAACCTATACCCTACTATTCTCGCATAGTGGTCTAAGGATTTATACATAGGCGTAAACATACTATGCCGAAATAGTGCACGGCTTTATTTACTGAATAAAATTCTACTATGCACACGCCGGGTATCGAACTCACGACCATAAGATTGTCAGCCCGATGCCTTATTGATTACGCCACAGAGACGATCACTGATTGATGGAATTTTATTAAATATATAAACTTAATCTATACAATTGACACAAGAAAGAAAAAATATACAAATATTATTTGAAAACAGTTACATTATTCTAAGGAACCTTAGATTAATGTATACAACAAAGTTTCAAACTAATTACATACAGATCGTTAGATGAACTGATTTCATTGGGTCATTAAAACGCTTTTTATATGACGCTTGATTGAAGGATGTAAAAGAAAATTATCAATGAGAATCGACGTCTGCAAACAAATAAGTCTTACTAACAAAACAGAAAATAAAGATGAGTTGCTTTGGGACAGAAAATCACGACTTATTTAGAGAAAATACTAGTAACCAAAATAACTAAGCATGCAACCAATTTTAGCATGAAGATTTTGAATGAGTTCTTTCAAGTGCGCTGTGTTAGCACCGATATTTTCAGGAAAAAGTCAAATGGATTGCCGCATAAATAATTACAACAGGCAGCATAATAATAACAATAGTGTTGCATAGTGTCGACTCCGGCTCGTGCACCATGTGTTAAACCCTGCCTACTACGAGGGTTGATCCAAAAGTAATGTCACAGTGTTCATATCTTTTATATTTGGCGTCATATTATCAAATATTATATACCAAAAGATGCACAAATACAAATTTAATTGAACTTTAATTTTTCAATCAATAATGTTAAACTGAATTTATTTTATAGATGTTTAAAACAAATAAGATAGGGGGTGTCGCCGCGTTAAAACCGAACGTCACAAATTAAAGTGTACTTTTTTTAGTATAAAAAAGACAAACACTTAAAAAGCATCTTTTAAAAGCGCCTAAACGCAAAATACTTTAAAAGACAAAAATTTACATCATTTTCTAGTCTTAAATTGAAAAATATATGACATACTGCTATTTTTTATGAAAAACATCGATGATTTATTCCAGTGAATTGAAAACAGGAAATGTCAAAATGGACAAAAAGCCAAAACAAACTGTAATGCATTTTTGCTTCAAAACGGAGAAATCGCCAGTAGAGACAGTTACGTTGATTCACCAGACTTTCGGAGGAAAGAATGTAAATAAGAGACTTGTTTAGATGGTTTCAGCAATTTTCGGTGGGTGATGGGTCATTAAATGCTCAGCAGATGACAAGAAAACCGAAAGATGGGAGGGCGGACGAAATGTTCTATGGTGCGTGACGTAGTCGAAAAGACAGACGGATAGAGCGATATGTGAAATTTTAAGTTGAATTTTTACTACTGTTCAATGAATTTTGACAGAATTAATTATGAAAAGAGTGAGTGTACGAAGGGTACTAAGGGTAAGAAAGTGAAATTTGTGAACGTGTTCGTTGATATCAAATCTCAAATATTTTTAATGAAACGAAGGGAAGCGTTTAAATGTATGACGGCGCGTATCCGTCATATGACGTTATTTAGCTGCGGCGACTACCATAATCGCACGTTGTATATAATCCGATATTTTGAAAAGTAAAAATCTTGTTGAATTGAAATTTTCAGATCTGATTTGAAATAATTGTAGCTTTCATCATTTGTAATTTTGTTGTTTTACGTCGACGGATAGCGATTTTATCGAAGTTGTGACATTACTTTTGGATCAACCCTCGTATTTAGGCATAGTATATGCACAATGCAACACTATTATATAAATATGAAATGGAGCTGAGCTATGTCTAATACTTTTACATACAATCTGCCCCACGCAATGTCATACTATAATTGTGAAAAATGAATAAAAAATTAATTGACTTCTCTTTTTCTCTCATTGCATCTTTTGTTGTTTCTCATTCCTTATAAAAGATATGCATATCTACAGTCCCTGAAACGTTCTACTTTCCCATTTTTCCGTTCGCTCACCGTTCGCTCAGCGTTCATTCAGCGTTCGTTCACCGTTCGTTCGCTCTCCGTTCACATTTTGCGTTCACCGTTCACCGTGCGCTCGCGTTCACCGTTCACAAAACGTTCAACGTTCGCTCTTCGTTCCGTTTACTTTGCGTTCATCTTGCGTTCACCGTTCACTTATCGTTCAGTCTTCATTGTCATTCGGAACTCCGAAGTGAAAGGACTTATCTTTTTGCTGGTAAGGATTTACACGTTATTTAACTAAAATAACTAAAATATCGTGTTTGAAGAATAATTATTTCATTGCAAAAATTATTTACGATATTTATATTTCTATAATTATAACTTAGCTGTTACTCTTTCCGTGAAATTTTCCTGGAAAATAATACATTAAGTACCTACATGTACATGTATGTAGAACGATGCTAAAATATTAAATTAAAAAAAAGGCAATGTAAAATTGCTTCACGCACGGCATCATCTTGTTGTAATGTAAAAGACGGCAAATCATTAATGGATGGATAAGACAAGATTACACAACAAAATTATTTCTAACACGTATTTTAAAAAAAAATTCAAGAAAACATATATGAGAACTACACATAGGCCTGGGAATTATGAACAGTACAGCAGATCGATATTCACTTAATAAGATATCTCTAGAGCTAATGAAATTTAATAGCGTGATTTTAAATTTCAGAAAAAAACCAACTGTTTAAAATGTAATACGTTAGATTTTTTTGTACACTAAGTTAAGTCTAATATTAGAGAGGGAAAATTCCTCTAATATTTAATGTGTATTTTAACACAAAAAATCAGTTTTAAAACGAATATCACACAGTCATTAAACAATAGTATTTCGAAATATACATGTGCCGACAGTAGTTTTAAAAATTGGCAGGGAATATGTTTCAAATTCAATTTCAAACTTAATCTTTGAAAGTATAAATTTCCATTATATATTTACTTTTTTTTGGCAGGAATGCAAAAATCAGATCTAGAAATGAAAAGTAAAAATATTAAAACTTTTTGAAAATAATACTACATGACTCTTTACCCTCGGCATGCTCGGTGAAACGAGATTTCCACACCTCCGCTTTGATTGACGTGCCATGCACGTCTTGTGAACCGTGTGAAAATGAAGATGGAAAATAAAAGCCGATAATTACTGTGAAATGAATTTGTTAATCTTAAAAATTTGAATAATTTTATTGCTTGGAAATTTTCGGAAAAATAATAATTTTTATTTGATACAACAGATATCTGAGAATGGGGGGATCTCTCTCTCTATCTCTCTCGTTAAATTTTCTGTTTAATAAAAACTATGACAGCACATTACTTATTTAGTTTTTAGTTTTGAAAATTTAATCTATTACAAATGATTTTAATGCCTCTTTCCATCATCTTGTCCGAGTATAATCACGGCCGGGAATGTCTACAGATACACGTAGAAGTTAGGTAATACATGTATAATTATCATAAAAAAATCCAAAATGAAACAAAAATATAGAATATTTTGCATTAGAATTTTAAAATACACGTATTTCAATGCAATACGTCAACAGACAATTATGAATTTCAAAGGAAAAATCGGTTATTTTACTGAGAATCGCGTAACGGTTGGCACGAAATACATGTTTAGTTGTTTCAACCGGGTACAATGTAATAAATTCATTCTATAAGTAGCATTTTTATCTTCTTAAGTCCACATTCTTTTATTAGTTAAAAGATTAAGCATAATTATTTACTATATAAGTAGATAATTTTATTTTTTTAACTACAACAAATAACGTTAACAAATACACGTTTTACGGCGATTAAAATCATGTTATTAAAATATCGATTTAAACATGGGTGTGAAAAAAAATGTTTTTATTATTTATTTTTTTTTCCTATCTATTTATTTATGTATTGTTTATCTAAGTAGTAGTTTTATCTTCTAAAGTCCACATTATTTTATTAGTTAAAAGAATAAGCATAATTATTTTCTATATAAGTAGATTTATTTTTTAACTACACGCGGTAACAAATACACGTTTTACGGCGATTAAAATCATGTTATTAAAATATCGATTTAAACATAGTTATGTGCAGAAAAAAAATGTTTTTATTATTTTTTTTATTTATCTATTTCTTTATCTATTGTTTATCTATTGTTTATTTATATTTATTAATGACATTTGAATTATAGAATAACTTCAATGCAAGGAAAAGATCGAAGGCATTCCGAATAAGTCGTTCATCTTGCGTTCACCGTTCACTTTGCGCTCGCGTTCGCGCTCCGTTCGCGTTCTGCGTTCACTCACCCTTCACCGTTCACACATCGTTCACCAAGTTGCGTTCAGCGTTTGCACATCGTTCACTCACCGTTCGCTGAGTGTTCGTTCATCGTTCGTTAACCGTTCGTTCAGTGTTCGTTCACCGTTCAAGTGGGAAAGTAGAACGTTTCAGGGATTGTACAAATTTTACATTCATTAATATATGTGTAACCACCTTAATTTTATTCATATACCTGTTGAACTATATATTGTGAACTCAAAATTTTCGTGGTGGTTTAATTTTCGTTGTTTTAGTGGTAAAAAGAGACCCAAGAATTCATGTCCACCACGAAATATAAAATATTACATACATATCTACTCAACAATTCTTCATCCAAGAACTCAAATCCACACGAAGGGTTTTTTTTATTCTCAAAATTTGACCCCATGAAAATATGTGATTTTACAGTACCACACATAGTCTCTACAAACGTTGTTAAGATTACAAATAACGTACGAGCATTTACGAGGGTTGATCAAAAGTATTGTCACAACTTCGATAAAATTGCACAAGTCGACATAAATTAACAAGATTATATATGGTTGAAGCTAATATCTACTTCAAATCAGGTCTGAAAAATCCAAATGAAAACAATGTTTCCTTTTATAAAATATCGAATTATATACATAGTACGATAATGGTAGTTGCCGCACCTATAAATAACGTCGTATGAGGGATACGCGCGGTCAAACATTTAAACGCTTCCCATCATTTACATGCTTTAAAAATATTTGAGATTCACGAATTAACACATTCACATATTTCACTTTCTTTAAGAATTATTGGCACCAATTGTACACTCACTTTATCTATAATTTATTCCTCTAATACCACAAGACAAACTTTAAGTTTCTCATGTCGTTCTTACTCTTCATTCTTATTTGACAACATAAGACACTACTGAACGTCTCCGCCCGACCTCCAAATCTTTCTAATCTTCTTGCCCTCTGCAGATTAAATGTTCCATGAACCACCCAAATTCACTGAAACCATTTATAAACAGGTTATCTCATATTTACATTCTTTCCTTTTAAGTCTGATTCATCATTGTAACTGTCTCTAACGGCCATTTCCCGGTTTCGGAGGAAAAACACATTACAGCTCTTTTCGGCGTTTTATGCCATTTCGACATTTCCTTTGTTCAATACATCAAATAAAAAGAACACTGTTTATTATAAAAAAAAATAGCAAAGGTGTCATTAAATTTTAACTATGGGCTATAAAATATGGTAAATTTTGTGTTTTTAAATATTGGGCGATTAGACGTTTTTTAGATACTTTTTAATGTGTTTGTCTTTTTTCATTCTAAAAATATGCCTTATTAAAACGTGACGTTTAGTTGTGACGCGGCAACACTCCTATGTTTAATGTTTTAAACGCCTATTAAATGATTTTAATTGAACCTTATTAAATGAAAATTTCAATTTTGGTTTGATTTATCTGAATGCATATTTTTGTACATAATATTTGATATTATGACGCCAAATAAAGATATGGACGCAGTGGCATTACTTTTGGATCAACACTCGTTTTAACATATATTTATTTATTTTTTTTACCTACGAGGGCATTATTATCAATTTTTAAATGATATAAAATTAAATATGGACTGAATTTCTATAAATATTAACTGAAATTAGATTGAAACTTCAGAATTTTTTTAAAAATTGTCTTCTGACGGCAAAACAGTTGTACCGAGTTATAAGCGGCCGTTCAATTGCAAATCGATCCCTGCAAAACAACCTTAAAAAATACAACTGACTTATAGGCTGACCGAATTATGGGCGAGTATATGGCGTCGTTGGTAGAACACAAAATCTGTCTATAATTATTTGTATATTACTAATCACCTTGTTTGAAAAAATATCAGGAGCTATATACCATTATTGATTATATTTATCACAGATTTATTCACATTACCTGTAAAGAAAACTTCATTATATTTGAGCCAATAGTATCTATACCTGATAATTTACTGATATCATATTTTTTGTACGATGCTATAAAAGTAGGCATAACAATACCCAAAATAAATTAGAGGCCAGCACAAACCAGGCATCAATGATACACTACTGTAATATTCATCAAACACTGGGGATTTGGCAGGAAGATAGCACTACATGACAACAAAGATCCTTTACTAATTGCAGATATTGCAACTGAAGACGCATAGAAGGACTTTTTACAGCAGCTTTGTCTGTCAACACACATTATATTTATGGGACGAGTATCAAAGACATTGATTGTTTTCGTAAACCATTTATCTTGTCATGATTTCCCATATATTGAAATACGCTTAAACATGTTTACTGCACATTGTCACTGAAAAGTTAAAACATGCTAAAACTTTATATGCAGCAAGCTTTCAAAGTCAAATGTATCATAACGCAGACGCTATGTACAAAAACATTTGTTGTCCAAAAACAAAAACAGAAAAAGTTGCAGGGTATGAAAATATGAAGTACTGTCTATACCTGACATTTTAAACATCATATTCAAATAGTTTGCGACACTAGATACGAAGCTCGTCTTTTTAAAGCAATATTATGTAATTTTAAGAATTGGGACTTCGCTCTGCCCAAGTTTTATATATTCACGTCTGACAGGATACGACAAATTCAGAAAGTGACTTTGATCAAGTACGAAATCGCAAATAAGAAATGCTGTCATATAAGAGTAAAAATACTTCTGCGGAAACATTTGACGTCTTGATAATGTCAGAGTCAGATCTTCTAAAAATAGTAAGATTCTTAGTGAATATAATTTGAATGTTGCAATACACATATGGTAGTTTAAAAAACATTTTAATGTAAAATAATTAAACTGTCATAATATCTGATATTTCAACAATGAACTGCATTACTATTGCAATGTGCCTCATTAGTAGATAAAAAAAACTGCTTAATAACTCTGCTGATTGAATATATTTTTGTTAAGAACATTCTAAATTACACAAGTCTAAAGTTATTCGTGTCCTTAAAAAATAATTCAACTTATCGGCATTATGCTCCGTCATTATCGGAATTTAGAAGTTTAACCGTTATTGTAATAAAAAAGTTTTTAATATTGAAGGTATTAGAACGTTTATCTGAAATTTGGATAGGAATGTGTAAATCCACTAATACGGATGCACAAGATATCCAGAAAATGAATTCTGGTTGTATTTTAATATTTCTCCTGTAGAGGTCCAGTTGTTACCAGCCCTCAGCCAAATCTCATCTCCCACCGTCAGTGAGAGTAAAACAAAGTTGCTGCCATTTGTACCATCAGAAGAACCTTCAGCATATGTTATAGCGTGATAAATGATTCCATTTAATGTTATTTCTGCCAACGCCCACTTGTTCCGTGTTGTGAAGATGTTAAAAAAGAATGCGTATAATCCACTCCTTGGACAACGAAATTTACCAGTATCTTTGTTGTAAGCATTTCCTAGATTCGTTATTACGTGATTGAATACAATTTTCTCATTTTCTTTTAATGCATATATAGGTATTTGGTTATTAAGTTGGACAGTAAAGGCAACTTCTTCTGAAAAAATTTAAAATAACAAAAGTTATACAATCAGAAGATAAGATATACATGCATGTTCATATCAGGTTCAGACATTTAGAGCATAAAATAACTCTTTCTTTCTTTCTCTCTCTCTGTATGTGTGTGAGGGAGAGAGTGTGTGTGTGTCTATGAGAAAGAAAGAGTGTGAGAGAGGAGGATGTAAGTGTGTTAAACAGGATGGTAGAACATTAGTTGCTAACTCAGGATATAATTATCTTTTATGTTTTTTCACTTATTGTGATAAATTAGACAAAATCTGTATTTTTCTTTGTACATTTGCAATTAAAACCATGTTGTTTTCGTCTTACACATAAAAAAATATCGTATGTTACACATGAAGCTATACATTGCTACTTTTAAAACAAAACAAATCTTTTAAAAAAATAAACTTACAATGAAATATATTCATAAGAAAATTATTTTCCCCTTTATTTGATTTATGTGTTTATTTCGAATTACCATGAAATGTAGATCAAGTTTACAGACCATAAGGTCAGTAACAAATGTTTTTAATAATAGCTAAAGTGTCAACCAATGGTTGTGGAAAATATCAAATACATATATTAAGTATTTCTCAAGATACAGGGTGTAACAAACGGACAATCGGACATGCATATTACAGAGTACGCCAAGTAAAATGATCAAAATGTCTCTCTGCTCTATACAGACAACACAAAAGCCAGTTCTCTTTGATAGCAAGATAAGTTGAAATTGATTTTGGCAAAGCATCCTTAGGTATAACGTATTCAAACTAAATTTAAATATTTACATTTGCTAATGTTTGCCTTTATATAACACTAATTGAAGAAAGCGTTTTTATTTTTCTGTAAAACACGTTCGTCATGTGACAATAAATTGATTGTTAAGTCATAAGAGATGTACGAAATTTTAAGTTACGTCATAAGTGATCGACGTGTTCAATACATTCAATTTATACGGTTGAGATTTGAAAAAAAAAATTTTTGTATTGATTTGAAACTTTAGTACCTTATAATTTGAATAAATCAATCACAAATATAAATATAAGTAATAAGGTATCATTTAGGGCCTGACCAATAGATTATAGAGAAACATTGACATCTTACGAACGAATGAAACCCGCCCTAACTTCCCGTATCTCGATAGTTTTCTCGGGACCAGAGATTGTACCAATATACAGTTTAAAATCGGAAGAAATAAGTATATGTGTAAAATAGAACGGATAGTATTTTTACCGCTTTGTATTTGAAAATTGCTCATGTAAAATTTTTGTAATCACTTACAATGTTTTAAAAAAGCGAACAAATAGAAGAAAAGACACCATAATACTTTAGACAGATTAGGAAACACGTTTGTCATGCGTCAGTGATTAAACGTATACAAACTACTCGTAGTGTGCGCTTTTTTCATATGGGGAAAGATTATTCGTTTGAATTATTCGTTTGAATATAAAATTAAAAGATACACTTGATACTTTTGACCACACACAGAGTTAATTTGACCGAAGGTCCAATATACATATGAAAACTATAACCGAAATCATAACTTGCTTCATTTGTAAGGAAATAAATATATTCACCATCCTGTAGTAAAATAAAAAAAGGATTGACTTCACAATACCGACAAAAAGATACCGGGCTTATAAAAGTGTTAATAATATGAAAATGTTGTCACTTAGTAGTCATGACTTCCTTCAAACGAATGAGCACAAAAATTAAAATTAAGTTAGAAATACCTTTTAGAATATATTTTGTTGTCATGTTACACAATTTTGCATCCTAAAAATGTGACCTTAACTTGTGCGAAAAACCATGTAAGTTTAAAAAGTGTGTTGAGCTGTATGCTTACCACAAGTGCTAGTAAACCAGACAACCTCCCCATTCCCACCTCCAATATATATTTAACCGGGTCCAAAGATATTCATATATGTCTTCTTTCATAAATAAACCGTCTAGTACATATTTACAATGTATTTCATATGAAAAATCCAAAAAGTACATTGAATTCACTTTTTGATTAAAAAAATCATGCCCGTAGTATCTTAATTAAATCAAATCAAAATTTTTAACAGCAGGTATCAATTTTGTATATTGAAAATTGCAAATTTTGTTAATGAAAGAAAGCCCAAAAAATATTGGACCCGGATAGATATTAATTCTAGGAGTTGGGGGAGGAGGGGCATAGATCCTATGATGTCATGCTTATATTGAACTTGCTTTCACATATCTTAAAATATGTCAAAACCACAATTCACTACACATCCATTAGTGCGCCGACCTCCATCCCTCCTAAAATTGGGGACATTAATTTCGGTCTGCCCGTTCGTCTTATAATTCTGTCCGTTTGTTACACTTTTGTTTCGAGCATTATCTGGAAAATTCTATTAGCTTTTACAGTGAAATTGAAAAAAATAGCTTTGGGTCTGGGATATTTTAAAGGGGGGAGGGGGGAGTGGTTCAGTCAACTAGCACCAGTGAAAATTATATGAAGATTTTAAAGAAACGTGTTTGTATGAAGAAGCTTTATAAACCGAAAGATTACGAACGGGCATCCACCTGGATTTATGATATGGCTATAATACCTGTGTATTAAAGCCATATATTTTTTTTATTTTTCGCAGCATATATTATTTTGAACAAAAAAATTCTTTAAAGGTTTCGGATTTTGCTGTTTAATTTTAGACCATAACCCTTAAGACCGCCCTTCGTAAAGTTCCTCCAACCCTTCAACCCCTACTAGATCCGCTAGGATTATTTTTTATTTCATGGCACAGAGTGACATTATTTAAGTTGTCCATTCATTTCCCTATCCTTTCATTTCTCTTCTCCCTTGAGTCCGTCGGATGTAACGTTAAATGGTGCTGCGTGTCAAGGATAACAACCTCCTCGGCACGTAAAAGATCGTTCCCTGGTTTTCGAATAAGGTTAGGCTCATTTTGGGGCCGCCAGAGAAACCCAAAAATTTCAAAAATAATCATTCTTACTTTATTTAATCGCCGAAATACGGCTGAAATACTGCCGATTCGGCGTTAAACACTAATAATAATCAATGACCCTTCTCGAACCCCTTTTGCTCTTTTAAATATCCATCGAAATGTATTGTAGCGTCAAGGTAGTGAATACGACAAGACGTGGCTTTCGGGCGTCTTATGGGGATTTTATCTATTGAAATCCCAATAAAATTGAAAAATTCAATAATCCAACCGTGAATACAATACACTACAATCACTAATCCCCATATTTGGTTAGGTTCGTTTGTAAGATGGCGGTGTTTCTCTAATAGGAGATAAACAAGGAAAGCCAAATTGAATATTCAATCATTTGAATGTATTGTTTTTTAATCCTGTGTTTGAAAAGATGAAAAGAAATGTCATGATCGGTAAAAAGCTTAAAAATCCATCGTCAATTCAGTATATACATGTAAAAAACAGACTTACAATAAGTGTGAAAAACGCCAGTCAGCATATGACTCAATGATAAATTGTATTTGCTGACAAGGTCATTGTATCGACAATAAAACTTTTGAAATGATGAATTAAAATGAGACTCCTCACATTCTTGTTTAATCAAATTGTTTGTTAATAATTATCTTCGTTTTAGAAACTGTTCATACGTAGAGTATGTTCTTCCGTAACGAATCAGCTGAGATATGTAAACTGCGTATACAGGTGATGAAGGTATATTGCTACATAAGTAAGGGAAGTTGATGATAGGAACGTCAAAGTCATTATTAAAGAGCTTGGTTGTTTCATAACCATAAACGTCTTTTTCATGAAAAATATCCAAGTATAAATCAGATGTGTCATTTGATACACACACACACCCTCCCTCACACACATATTCCTTCTTCTTGTCCCTAATTTCTTACGATTCATTTTCTCTTTCATCATCGCCTGGCTTGACTGAATTTGTTGAGTTGATCTTTTTATTTCCATTACACTTCTTTCAACCTCTGTAATTCAAATATTTGTTTGTTTTATTATTCTTTATAACATTGTTGGAGTAACGTGTCTTTTGTTTTCACATAGCCATACAATGAATATTTAGATCGGTAAACTACCATACATATTGAAATATAAATCACTTTAAAAGCTCAATATCTTCATTATAGTAAACGACTTGTTAGATTAACTTGACATATAAAGGATCTCAAAGATTAAAACCAATTTTTGAACAGTTTTCTTCTACAGTCTTTTTTTGATTATAGTTACACTCAATTCTAGAGGATTTTTCACTTTTCATATTTTGACTCTGAATATGAACTGAAGAAGAAAAAAACAAAAACAAAACAAAACAAAAAAAAACAAACAAACAAACAAAAACAAAAACAAAAACAAAAACAAAATAAAATAAAATAAAAATAAAATAAAATAAAAAAAAAACAAAGAAAAAAATATAATTTTCGTTTTTCTTTGTTTGTTTGTTTGTTTTTTTTTTTTTAATTGTTTTTGTCTGATTACTTAGTGAAGAAAAAAGCGTCTGGTTTCAACAATTTGCTGGTTCGAAAAAGGGGGATAACTTCCGGTGCACATTTATGATTAACTCGTACGCAGTTTGACTCGTAATACATCTTTGTATATTCCTGAAGTAATACCTTGTGTACACTTCGGCCCAACTTCCAAACATTAAATACCCTGTCCTAAATTAATAATTTACTATTTGATATAAAATCAAATAATCTTGATTATAGGAAAGTTTATTTTTTAGACAAAAAAGTATATGGTAATCGTTGTATCATCAACTTTTATTATCAATGAAGCGCATTCGATTATATAAAAGTTAAGTTAATAGCATATATAATAAAAAGAATAACGTTTATAGCATATGAAGTCTATATCTCCCAATTGATTCGATATAACAGAGCAAGAAACATTGCTGATAGTTGATGGTGAAATTTCCTGTGCAGTGCCTTTAATGTTGAAACCATAAAATAGTTTCAGCAAGTTCATTCATGGCTCCTGTATACCGAAAAATTTTTTTTTCCTTAAAGTTCCCGCAACAAGAGGATAACATATAAAAAGAAAATTAATATTCCATCAAAGAAAAAATACTTTCACGTTAGATGTACATTGGGTTTCAATTAATAAAAAAAAAACCCAATTGATTTTGATGATTATTGTTTACGCAATTGTAAAATCAACGGGAAAATATGTACATCAGTTATAAGAGAACAGATAAAATCCTCATATAAAGAGCTCTTTTATTTAACAAGACTCCCAGGGGTCACATCGTTCACCTGGGCAACTATCTCTATGTCAAAGCAAACATCAGTTTAGAAGTGAAAAATTTAAATACCGGGTATATAAAAGTGGGTTCGAGGGAAGACGGGGGGCTAAAGGTATTTGAACAAACTAAATGTACACTTCCTAAGAATGCTTTATATATCTTAGTGATGCTTTTAAACTGATGATCAAGCATGGCTAAGAGAAGAATTTTAATGATTTTCCCATGTATTCCTATGTAAGACTCTGATACGCAATTTTGGCTCCACTCTATCCCCGTGGGTCAAGATTTGAACGAAACTGAATCTGTAACACTACCTTTGGATGCTTCCATTTAACTATGATCAATTACAACTTTACTATTCTCAAGAAAAAGAATTCAAAAAAAACTCTATGCAATCCGACTTTGATTATTCATAATGGCCCCACCGATGCCCAAGCGGTTATGATATGAACAAACTTGAATCTTCACCACCAGAGGATACTTCCATATAACAATAACTGATCATGGCTTTGCTGTTCTTGAGAAAAAGATATTTCCTGTGCATTCATATGTTAAACTTTGATTCCTCTTGTTGCCCCTTACCCCTAGGATCATGATTTGAACAAACTTGAATGTGCAATTAAAGAGGATGCTTTCATATACCTATGACTAATGACGACTTTTCTGTCTTTGAGAAAAAAGATTTTAAAAAGATTTCCCTTAAGTATTCCTATGTAAAAACCTTTATACCCCATTTTGGACCCATTCTACCACAAGGAGTCATGATTTCCAGAAACTCGAATCTTTATTACTAGAGGATGCATCTACACGAATGTCATCTTCACTTGCCCACTGCTTCTTGAGAATAAGTCTTTTTAAAAGGTACCATTAATTTATCACTAGTCCACTAATTCATGATTTATCTCCTCTTGGAAGAGGAGATGACCCTTCACAATCATGATTAATATCACATTTCAATGTAACTGATCTTTAATTTAGACACCCTGACTACAAATAGCTGATTCTGTTTTGTTATTTAAAAATAAGTATTCTAAACGTCTTTTATTTTTCTGTAACCTGTTGAAACTCTTTCTAATTCTAAGCTGGGTCTTCCAGGGGGTGGAAACTGTTTTGAATCTTCAAAAATGACACCCTACCCTTTTTTGATGTAACTTTAACCTCTCAATGTTTGGGCATTCAATGTAAGTTTACAAAAAAAATCATAGAATACAGTACCGATCAGACCCAACCTTACATCCAAGCAGTCCCAGAAAGGAGTTCTCGAGACTGCCTTGGGACCGCTCTTGGACTGCTATGGGACTGATCTGGGACCGCTGTGGGACTGCTCTTCAAAGCAGACCCAGCAGTCCCAGTTGTCTCCTGGACTTATTTCTGGGACTGCTTTGTTCACTCATGCGTAAAAATGGTTCTGAGTGACAAAATAGCTTCGCGCCTTGTGTATTTGAATTTAGAGGCTTTTATTTGTTTTGTTTCCTTTCTGCACAGAGGGTTTAAAATGTAAAAAAAAACAAGGATTTCTTACAAATTTATAATAAGAAGAGTTTTTTAAACTTACTTAATGTCTTCAGGAGTTTTAAAATTTACGTATATGTAGCTTATATTATAATATTAAAAAAAAATAAATGTTAAAAAGGTATTCAGGAGGGTATTTTTATCCATTTAATGAAACTACAGAATTATAATTATATAATTCTAGGGATATTAAATAAATTAATGCTTTAAAATTATACAGTACTCATATATTGTATTTGTACAATTAAAAAAAATCATTGCAGTAAGATTTAAGATTTATGTTTATAATAAAAAAAAAGGAACATAAAAACAAATTAATTTGCATGCAGCCTTCAAATAAAACCTATTAATTTTCTAAATAACCATAAAATAAAGAAAAATATATGCTACCGTTCTTCTGTCACAGTAAAAAATATTAGGGGATTTATTGATAAATAAGTTTTCATCATTTCAATACTATTTGTTAAGATGGAACATTTCTTAAAGTATCTATTTTGACTTATTTCTTATTTATTTTGCTTGTGTTTACCTGGCTGATCGATGTGTATAAAATTTTGTCAATACCGGAGGTTTAAATCGCCTTTAGGCATGATTATCATGATCAGAAAGCCAGTACATCTTGTTTGGGTATTAAGTGATACCCATCGCTGAACATTCTCATTGACAATGACACTATTTTCAATCTGCAATGTATATACTGCCCAAAAATTATTTGATTTAATAATCGCGTGGGATTAAATAATTTGAATATAAAAAGATTTTCTATTCTCGGGATTTACGGATGTACACTTTATTGTTTATATAATAAATACTTAAAACTACGGGTTATTGTTTTCTATTACATCAAAAAACTAATGGTAAATAGATTGGCATGTCAGTGAAAATATTCATGACTGAAAGATAATTAATTAGCAAACTGAGGAACCAATACTTAAATAAAATGCCTCCGGAGAAAAGAATGGGACTCATCTCTGCTCTGTAATTATACGATCTGTTTAAAAATTAATTCTAATAGAAAAAAAGCAATTCAAGTTAAATCTTCTGTGTAAAAAATAAATATGGAAACCAATTTCAATTACCGAATTTAAAGAAACTGATTTGTTTTCTTGAAGATTGATAAACCACATAATTGTTATCATTGTTACATGTTACTACACGTAATATGTGTTAAATCTGTCCTTCAATATATTTCATTTTTTCTACTGTAATGTCAGAAATTACTGTCGCATTCATATGAAAAGATTTGTTGATACTACTCAAAATAAATTTCAACTGCCTTATGAAGTTACATTGTTTATTGGAAATCTCATTTCTGAGTAAGCTCTGTCCTTTAAAGTAATAAATCCCACCCGTTGGGACTACTTTCTGGGACCGCTGGGAATTCTGGTACCGCTGTGAGACAGATCTGGGACTGATATGGGACTGGTAAAAGCAGTTCCAGAAAGGGAATACACCGGATCTACTTTGTGATGGATTGGGTTTGGTCGGTACGGTATGCAGAATGAATTACATGTAAACAATTTTTTTTTGCAAATTTTGAGTCATACATGTATCACTTGAGTGAATAAATGGGATTTTGGTATGACTGATGCGGATATTTGAAAAATATTTACAGTTTCACCCAGGTAGAAAATAAGTCATGTTCGAGGTTGTGCCGCCCGGGTAAACCATTGCTTACAAAAAAAATTACAATTCATTACTTTTTAATTATTGTTTATTTTACAAATAAAAAAGGTAATGTTTAAAAAATCGTTAATGAATATGTACAGATTTTATGGCGCTGGTCCAATAACCTATTAATCATCCTCCTATGTTGCAAAATGACAAAAAAAAAAAAAGAAAAGAAGAAATTCGACATACGTGGATTACATCTCGGTGTACATTTTTAAATAACTCTTTTTTATTTAGACTTCTCTTTGACATGCATTGAACATATGAACAAATGAATTTATACACTACTAGGGTTTTATAATAAAAGTGTGTGTTCATTTTATTTCATTTTTACTTACTGCATATTTAAGAGTCCTCAACACACAGTTTATGTACTCATGCTATTGTTTATTACTTTTAACATGTATTTTAACCCTTAAAAACTGACCTGGTATTAATATGTAATTTATAGGGATTTTTAAATACTATAGTTTCACAAGTTTCAAGATATTTTTCCATATGCATTCTCAAACGTAGCACAAAAGATTTTGTCGTACTCTTTATTATATTTTTAAGCTTACAGAATAACAATAAAACTTGATTTTATCGATCGCCATATTTTTTAGAGAAATTTATTTCATTTATAAAAAATAAATCCAACTCATTTTCTCTAAAATACATCTAGAGCAAAATCAAGGAAGACTCCTTTGGTAAAGAAGAAGCTTCAATGAATTAGATTACACCAAAAAAATTGAATTAAAACCAAATGCAGTAATGAAGAAAAAAATATTTTCAAAAGCTATGGTATCAAAGTTCCTTTTGGAGTTATGTTTCCTGCTGCCCGGGACTCAAAATTTTTGGCAAGTTTCCGCATACATCACCATACAATAGTAACTCATTTTTGGCTACTGAACCAGGCAGATATAAAAGAGGAAACTAAAAACGCATACTATTACATTAATATTTAGAAACACACAATGAGGTGATATATTATTGAAACGCACAAATTTTAGTGTGCAAAAATATCAACTTTCAACATAGATACTGTTGACGATCAGATGGCAGTGGGTTGATTAGCTTGAAAGTGTAGATAACCTAAAAGTTCTACTCACACCGGTACCCGCAGTTTACGAATTATAATGTAACACATAAACCCAGTCGTTTGTCGTTCTTTTATAGAAAAATCGGACATCTTTTTCTATCGGTCACTCTGTGACCATGTCATGCGTTTATTGTTTATGATAAGGGTGTCGCTTTCATTCTACTGCACATTTTTCCCTCGACAAAACTTCTATCTCTAAAGCGGAAGACTTTCTTACAACCGGTGCCAGGCAATTTCGTCAATACACAAACTACATAAAACCGGAAGTAAAGTTTTTTTTCTCTATGTACGTCACAAGACACAAGATGTGGAGGACCCTTTAGAAAAAAATAACAAAGTTAACATTTTTCTTTAAATAAACAAGATTGGTCTACTTATTGCAACCTATTCAGCCGGAGATCAGATAATCAGATTTGAATACCGATAAACGAATTCCATATCAAATTGATTTCTTATTTTTTTCTTAATTCTCAATTATTTTAACATCCAAGGCAAACGATAAGGTGTGCTAAATAAACATACACTACAACAAGCGATGTTTTTTTTTACTCTCACTCTCTCTCTGAATTTACGATTTATTCTTCTTCCCATTGTCGTCTGTTTCGACGATAGCTGTTGGATTGTTTCTTTTATTTCACTTACTTCTTCAACAGTCTCTGTAATATAATTGTTTAATAATTCAGCAGAATATTTTAATGGGAATTTATATTGTTCTACATTTTTTATTTGATACCTGTTAGAAGCAAGCAAAAACTTTAAAAAATACGCCACACGTGCATTGTATCTCGGTGTACATGTTAATATTATCTTTTTGTTTTAGAATGTTTCTTCGATATGCATTAAACATACTCAGAAAGTGTAACATATCTAGATTTCAAATACATTATACTATAATATTTTAAAATCTCCTATAAGAGTATGTCTCCATTATCTATTAATTTATCTATTAATTTTTTTTATCTTACTGCATATATAAGAAATAGCAAAATTGATGAAGAAAAAAAAATACGTTTGGTCTGCTGATAACCTGTGCATCCAAGGATATCCAAGGATATTCTATGAAGATTTGAATACTTATAGACCAATTCATATCTTCATTATATATTAATCTTAATGGGTGTTTTTTTTTTATTTCAAATTTTTCGACATCCAAGGCAGACATTCATAAACTACAACAAGTGATGGATTTAGTATATTCTTATTACCAAAGAGTTGTATAACACATGACTAATGAAATATAACAATGTCATTTTCATAATTCTGAGGATGAGTGACAGATGGCTTACATAAAAAATTTATGACATGAGTAATCATGGATAAATTTCCTTAAATCGACACATTTTGATTCACAAAATTTTTTGCATAATTAAAGTTAATTGTGTGTTGAAGATTGTTACAGTTAACTAAATTTATATATCAGAGTCAGCTTAGACATGGCACAAGATTTTATCAAAAACAACATTGTGATAATTCGGAAAATGCGACATACTTTTTCCATGAATCACCTGGAACTGATTTGCGGAGAAGTGGATTGTAATTTTCAGTATGGGTTGGTTGGTGTAGGAAGCGATAGGAATTTATGCTGATTTGATTGTGAATGTTAGTTGTTCATTTAATCCGGTTTCTTTGGAATAATGAAATGCTGTTATAAGTCACGGATGTCATTGTGTTAACATTTTCACATTGCGCTTATCGTTGTATTAAAGTCTTATTTTCAGTCCGTAATACAGTACTTTGGATGGTATGGCCTGTAGATTAAAAAAAAGTGCAAAATCCTTGGTACTTAAGACTTGGAATAGTAAAGATTTCACGATTTGCAGTTAATCGTAATAATCCTTCATTCTTGGGTTTCATCTAACAGTAAATATCATTCAATTGCTAATTTACTTACTTTTGAAATCATTCAATGCCTTTTTGAGTATTTCCATGTTCTTTTCTTGTTCTTGAAATTTTCCTCTCAGGATGCTTAATTCATTTTTTAGGAATTCCATGTCTTCTGGTGCTGAACATATTTGATGGAGATAGTCTATCTTTTGACCATAAAAACATTTTATCCAGTACATCACCAATAAGGATCTCCAAAATAAAGGCATTGTTCCTGATCCTATTTAGAATCTAAATATATATTAAGATTGAGAAAAAACATCGGCAATAAAAGAAAAAAAATAAACACAAGAAGAGTCGAATAAAGTGGGATCATGTTCATTTTTACGAAGGAAAGAAATTTTTTATTTAATTCTGACTATGGTATTATATTTATTCATGCAACTATGTCTCTTCCGTTAAAACAATTCTGTTTGTGTTATGCGACTATGAATCATAGAAAAGTATTTTGGAAAAAAGGAAATTAAACGGAGTAGTAAATCAACATTAATATGAACTACATATCCTCAAATGTGAAACACAAAGACAATTTCTTCAATTCAGACAGGATGTAGACAAAACAACTGTTGCTTTTATAAGTAATATCTAGCCCGGTATCATAAATAACAAGAGGCCCACGGGCCTAATAAGTCACCTTAGTATCATGTCACAACCTTCCAACAATTGAATTTGGTTCGTGTTTAAAGCCAGAGGCCATGCAATTCTCAATTTTGAAAGAGACAACTTTGCTTATCATAATTATAAACTTAGCATATTTACTCTATTTACTTAATACCCAGAGGTAGATCAGAGTAACAAAGAGAAAATACACTTTCACTTTATAACCAGTTGTGCACCCCACCCCAAAGGAAGCACTGTCCCTGAAGCCGCATATTTCAAATTTTTGGAAATTTTATCATAGATTTTATTTCATCATAAATGATTGATTAATAGCAAAGAGCAGATTTCAGAGCAGTAATTTATTTTCTGACTATGTAACCACCTCCGACACCCTTGACCCAGGAGGCATGAAATTAACCAGTTTGCTAGAAAACCTTACTTCCTGATAAATATATATACTTGGATCATAAGCAAGATACCCAGGAGCAGAGGAAGAGATTTTTAAAGAATTAATGTATCAATTTCACTACGTTATCAAAAAAGCCACACCCCCACCCCCTCTTACACGGAATAACAAAATCCCTGACACAAGATTTTCAAAGAAATAATGCATTTTCACTATTTCATCAATAGAGCCCTGCCCAAACACCAGAACCCCTGACCCTGGGATCATAAAGTTCACAATTTTGGAAGAGGCACTCTAGCTCATTATAACTATTTACTTAGTTTAATTAATACTCAGGAGAAGAGAAGAAGTTTTTCAAAGAAATAATGCATTTTCACTATACAGCAAAACTCGGATATAACGAAGTCACTGAGACCTATGAAATTATTTCGCTATATCCGTAATTCGTGATAACCGTATAAGAAATTCATTAAATTTATATTGCTGGGGATCCAAGATAACTTCGCTATATCCGTAAATTCGCAATATCCGTGTTCGCACTAAGCGAGTTTTGCTGTATAATCAATAGAAACCCGCGCTAACACCAGAACTTCTGGCCCTGGGACCATAAAATTCACAATTTTGGAATAGGCACTGCTACTCATCATAACTATGTATTTAGTTAGTTTATTTAATACATGTACACAGGAGCGGAGTCGAAAATTTTGAAAGAATTAATGCATTTTCATAAGATAATCATTAGAGTCCCACCCTAACACCGGGACCCCTGACACTGGGGCCATGAAATTCACAATTTTAGAAGAGGCACTCTTACACATCATAACTATGTGTTTAGTTAATTTAATACCCAGGAGCAAAGAAGAAGATTTTTAAAGAAATAATCGCCTAGCACTAGAACAACTGACCCTGGGGCCATGAATTTCACATTATTACATTCATGCTAACAGTTTGACTGCTTGGTGTTCAGGAGTGAAGAAGATTTTTAAAGATTGCATTAATTTTGGTGTTTTTGGCCCCACCTTTCGAATATAGGCCCCAGGGGGACAGGGACCATGGAATTCTTAATTTTGTTCGTCTTCACTCATAGATGCTTTATGTCAAATTTGGTGGATATTGTTTGAGTGGTTGCAGAGAAGAAGCTGAAAATGTTCAGATATTAACACACGACGCACGACGACGGACGAAAACGGATAGCAATAGAGTTTTCTCAGGTGACCTAGAAATAATATAAGAATTCGCTTTCTTAATCTTAATATATCAAGTCCATAATTCATCTTCACCTCTCAGATTTCTGAATAATAGCTGATAACGAGGTTTTACAAAGCAAGAGATTGCAACGATGATGTCTTTAAAGCTTACTCTCAAATGTACGATCGTGAGCTGCATTTGCTTGATGATTCCAAGATTCTTTCTGAGATATGAAAATGTATTTTACGACATTTTTACATTCCTTTTTTATGATACGCAAATACGATAAAGTTTCCCTCAAAGATATCACAACTCATCCGATGCAGTTAATTGTAACTGTTAAGATATGGCGTAACAATGAAATATGAGAGTGTAGTAGAATCTACGTCTTTTTTTTCAACATCTGTTTAATTCTGAACTTGCGTATCATACATTCATATGCCTTGCATGTAACTCTGGTTTCGTCATGATGACATGTAAATATAACTTAAATATAACAATGCAGTATTGTTTCTCTTCTTTACACGAAACATATGGAGATAACGAACATAATTCAAAATCAAAGTCCATGAAACAGTACAAAATAGGAGCAGAGCAAACAAAGAACTCAGATCATCAGAGGTAGGATCAGGTGCCATGGAGGAGTGAGCATCCCTTGCCACCGGTCAAAACCGCCGTGAACGTATTGTTATGATGGGGAATGAACGGAAAAATGATTAGTCAATTCAGTGCATGAATAAAGGACTAATACTTAGTATGAAAAATGTACGTCAGGATTTGATCTAATTGTAAATTGTTATTGCTGACGACAAGGTCATTGCATCTACCAAAGAACTTACGAAATGATGACTTTTAACGACGTCGACATTGCTGATATTCTTGTTTCATCAACTTTCGATAAAGTGAGCAATATTAAAACAAAATACAAGATGTTATTTTTTTGACAAAAAAATGTTTGTATTATCTGTCCATAAAGAAGATTTCCAGGTTAAGTGAATATTCATGTAGATTTGTTCACATGTTCTTTAGTGAGCTGATTACTTTATAGCACTTTGATCGCAAAATTGTTAAATTTCATCTCCGATTGACCATAGCTTTGTCAATTTTACATATAACCCTTATAAACCATAACAGCTGCGACTTTACATCTGTTCTGCATTTATAGGGAAGAAATCTATCATTGGAGAAAAAGATCTGAAGGTACATGTGTAGCACAGCCCTGTAGTTCGCAGAAAATTGCTCGGAGACCCCACCCCTATATGAAAATTCGTTGCTACAAGCTGTATCGAGCTGTATTTGGATTGTTGTATATCAAATTATTTTGCACAAAACTAATGCCGATGAAGACTTGCACTATCTTTTAGAACTTTACGTTTTTAATTAAAGTTGCTATGTTTATATAAACTTAAGTTATCTTTATACTGCAGGTTATACTTACTTTTAAAAATGCTTGTGCCATAGAATCAATATTTAATTTACATGTATATATAAAACCGTATGAGAGAAATTCAGATTCCACAATGAATACATAAATACGATTTCACGATTTAAGAGATTTAAACGTGAGATTCCATATTCTTTTTTAATAGGATGAATAATTGTACGGGCAAGTTGTCTTAAGTGCGAACAATCGAAATCTCCAGTGGCAGAGGATAGTTTTTTATGCCAAACATATGACGGAGGGGTACACATAAACATGCGATCTATAAAGACATATATATGGATACAGTTTTCCATGTGCTTATTAGTTAAACTACATATGATCACAAATTATCCATCAAATTACACATAATCCGATTAGAGTACACAAAACAAAAAAATGTTTTTTTTTTAACTCCCAAAATACCACAAAAATAATAAATTCAAATAATAAACTACTAAACAATTTGACATCCTGACCAATCGATAGCTTAATCAACAAGAGACCTAGGGGCCAGAATCCTAACCTAAGGAGTTGGTTTGGTAATAGATAATATCAGTGTAGATTTGAAAAGTCAAGCATAAAAGTTGGTTCGTATTTGACTTTTCAAATCTGAGCTGATATTATCTTTTACCAAGCCAACTCCTCAAATATAAAAGTTGGTTCGACCCCGTGGGGATCCGGGTCAGAATTGGTCCTCGGCACCCTCTTGCTTGTCGTAAAAGGCGACTAAATGGGGCGGTCCTTCGGATGAGACAGTATAAACCGAGGCCCCGTGTCACAACAGGTGTGGCACGATAAAGATCCCTCCATTTCATGATTTGAACAAATTTAATTCTATATTACTTTGTGATTCCAAAATTACTTTTTGATGATAAATATTCATGACCAATCCTGACATTGTTGTCCTTGTGAAGAATTTTAACGATTTACCCATGTATTCCTACGTAAAACCTTGGTCAACCATTGCGGCCGCTCATTTACCCCGGCGGTCATAATTTGAACAAATTTGAATCTACGATTGATGAGGATGTATCAATATATTAATGACCAATCACACCTTTGCTGATCTTGAGAAGACGAATTTTAAAAAGATGATTCTATTTAATCCTTCTTAATCACCCATATAAGCTGCACCTTAAATTGTGGCCCCATCCTACACCCTGGGATCATGTTATGAACAAACTTGAATCTACACTTCCAGAGGATGTTTCTACATGTGTTTCATCTTTCCTGGCCCAGTGGTTCGTGAGAAAAAGATTTTAAAATATTTTTCAAACGTATTCCTATGTTAAACTTTTATACCCTCTTGTAGCCCCATCCTACCCCCTTGGGTCATGATATGAACAAATTTGAATCTACACTACCAGAAGATGCTTCTACATCAGTTTCATCTTTCCTTGCCATGTGATTCTTGAAAAAAAGATTTTTCCTGTTTGCCTATGTTAAACATTGATACACAACTGCGACTCCACCCTTCCCCTGGGGGCATGATATGAACAAACTTGAGTCTATATTACCAGAGGATGCATCTACAGTCATGAGCTTTATTTTGTCAGTCCCAGTGGTTCTTGAGGAGAAGATTTCAAAAAAAAAATTCCTGTTTTCCTATATCATTCTTTGATACCGCATTGCGACCCAACCCCAACTCTAGGAGTAATGATTGGAACAAACTCTTCTTCATGACTTTCATCTTTTCTGGCCAAGTGACTCTTGAGAAGATTTTTAAAGATTTTCCTCCGATTCCTATGTTAAAATTTGATACCCCATTATGGCCCCATCCTTCCCCCTGGAGTCATGATTTAAACAAACTTGAATCTACCCTATATTAGGATGCTTTTCACACGAGTTTCATCTTTCCTGTCCCAATGATTCTTGAGAAGATTTTAAAAAAGATTATATTAATTTTTTAACTAATTGATAATTATCTCCCTTTGGAAGAGGTTATGGCCCTCCATTTGATCAAATTTGCAAGGTTTATACTAAAATGCTACACGGTTTGCAAGAAACGGAAAGCTCAGGATAGTTACACTCTTTATTGTGGAAGAAGCACGTCGCAGTGTCTATAAAATATGTTGGTTATTCTATCGTTTTGTGTTGCAGTGTTTAAGTTTAACAAAAGGCCCAGGGGCCACATCGCTCACTAGGAAAATGCACAAATCAGTTAAGTATTGAAAAATAGAGTTGAATTTTAAACTATTTGATAATACTTCCATCTTCCATATCAATAAAAATGGTTTTACTGTTCTTAAACAGATCCCCATGTCGGGATTCTCTCCCGATATATTCCTTTGTAAAAATTTCACCCCATTGTTGTCCTTCCCTACCGCTGGAATCATGATTTGAACAAATTCAACTACACAACCATATCAATATAACTAAACTATGACCTTTCCATTCTATAGAAGAGGATTTTTTCAATAGATACCTATAAAAAACTATGATCGTCTATTGTGGCCAAGCCCTACCCCTAATCCCCTCTTTTTATGATTTGAAGAAACTTAATCCTTCACTATCCGAGAAAACTGCCATATAAATAGGACCAATCATGGCTTTGCTGTTTCCAAAAGAAAATTTTTCCTATTTATTCCTACGTAAATTTTGGATTTGCCCCACCCTATGCAGTACTGTTAAGGCTTCCCGCAGCTTAAAATGCATTTAAAAACGTAATACTGCATTGCAAAGTTGATTTTGAGTTTTATTTTTAAGTAATGTACTTAAAAATGCCCAATTTAAAAAGAGAGTTCTCTAGGCAAAATATAAAAACATTTTTTACGATATCACATGACCTTTTTGATTCCGATTTATTCTTTCTTGGAATGTTTTAGATAAATCGTTTCGGCGCAGGTCATTAACACAATTATTATTGACTTTTGACATATAAATAAACTCGTTGAATCCTTGTGAACCCGAAATGTGCTTGGGAAAGGTTACATTAACTCCAACTTACCGACAAATCTGAGGGTATTTTCCGCTTAACATCTTCATCTATTTTAAAACAAAGCCATCATGCATTTTTCCTTAGCAGGATTCAGTTATAGGGGGAACTTCTTCTTACACATTTCCACAAAAGATATTTAATAAATCCTCATTAATAACTTGCGCCAGGCTCTTTTATACACATATTTAGAATTCTGCCTCTGTCCACGGAAAAAAGGGGTTAATGTCAAACGTATGTTTTCGTACGTTGTTTGAAAACGCTGACTCTAAAACAGGAGTAATAAAACAAAGTTATCTAAATTATTCGGATACATTAGATTTTAAAAAAAATGATAAAAAAACGTTTATTTTAAACTAGCACTCTGCAGCTTAATATGCAGATTTATATAAGGTGTTAAGTTTTTGACACCGTCCCCATAAATAAAGCTCAAGTATGCAGTGACTTGACGTCATTTTCAATTATGACGTCATACATTTGTAGTTCAGAGAAGTTCTTGCACAGAGTACACTACAATATTCTCTGGAAAGCCTTATCGTACCTGCGTACCCTGGGGGTCATGATTTGAACAAACTTAATTATACACTACCTTAGGATCCTTTCACATAAGATTAATCTTTCCTAGCCCATTTGTTCTTTAGAAGAATTTTTTTCAAGATTTTCCCAATAGATTCCTATGTAAAACGATTTGAACAAACTTGAATCTACACTATCCTCAGCTGTATTGCTTCCTAATAAATTTTATCTTTCCTTACGAAGAGGTTCTTGAGGAAAAGATTTTTAAAGCTATTCTCTATTCCTATGTAAAACTTGGATTTGTCAGCGTGGCCCCTTCCTACCACCAAGGGTCATGATTTAAACAGACTTGAATCTACTTTACCTGAAAACCCTTCCACCTTAGTTTTAACATTCCTAGCCCAGTTGTTCTTGAGAAGATTTTTTAAAGATTTTCCTTTTATATTCCTATGTAAAACTTTGAATTTTTTTTCATTATGGCCCAGCCCCACCCTCGGGGTCATGAATTGAACAAACATGATTCTACACTATCCCAGGATGCTTTAATAAAAGTTTCATCTTTCCTGGCCAAGTGGTTATTGAGAAGAAGATTTTTACGAGACTTTTCCTATGTATTTCTACGTTAAATTTTCTTCCCCTATTGTGGCCCCGCCCTACCCCCGGGGGTCAGAATTTGAACAAACTTGAATGTACGCTACCTGAGGATGCTTCCATACTGTATGAATTTCATCTTTCTTGGCCCAGAGGTTCTTGAGAAGAATTTTTTTATGGCATTAGTATTTCAATAACTTACAATTATTTCCCCCTGTGAAAGGGCTTGTTTCTTCATTTGTACAAATCTGAATACCCTTAACCAAGGGATACTTTGAGGCATTTTTTGTTAAAATTGGCTCAGTGGTTCTTGGGAAAAAGATGAAAATGTGAACAATTTTACGACGACGACAAAGCTGACAACAACGACGACAACAACGACAGACAAATTTTAATCAATAGAGCTTAATTAAGCCTCTAGCTCAGGTGAGCTAAAATTGTAAAACCAATCATTGATGAATAAAGGTAAAGAGATCTAATACGCATTCTTGTTTTTGGTAACATTTCGCCTTCGCACAGCCTCCTCCATTGCAATATTTTCAAAGGTGGAGATCCTGAAAGTTACAAGTTTCTCACACGGTTTTTAGATGAAAATCGCACGTCTCTAATACACTTCTCTCACGTTCGCTTCACATTTTGCACTTTGGACCATTTTGGAACTTACATGAAACGCTCCACTGTTTTTGCGAATCTGTGCATGGTTTACACGAAAAGCTACGTGGTTTGCAGGAAGTGGAGAGCGAACGAAAGTTATACGTTCTTTTTTTAGGGAGAGGGGGTAGTAGTACGTCTCAGTGTTTGTATTAATGGTAGTTCAAATTCATATCAGTTCTAAGGAATATTAAAAAAATATTCAAAAATTTTAAATGATTTTGAAGAATTTCATCATTAGAAATGGAATTATGAGTATAATTTGAATTACCGCTTGTTGAATTAAATCCAAGTTCTTGAAATGTACTATTTATATCATGAGCCTTCCAAACAAAAAAAAATATTTATTGTTACCTGCTTTGTCAGGATGGATTAGTACGAACTGATCATGTAATCTATCTAATTCGTTTCTAGCCTCTGCATTATTGATAACAGGATAGTTTTCATATTGCTTCTCAATCCTATAATACGCGATTTTAACATAATTTAACTCTTTCTGACAAAGTATCAACATCTTCTATTTCATATCTGGTCCATCGCCTGGCGTGTCCCTGAACAGAATTCGTAAAACTAGGGTTGTCCAAGAAAAACGCGAACATTATAAATATTTTAAATACTATTCAACCAAAACTAATAATTTTTGGCCATGTTGTTGGGAAATTTTCTTTCAGATATTCCGACCAAACATCATAGGCCTGTGATGTCATATGCATATAAAAACAACATTTAGATGATGTTAAATATCGATGGTCGGCGCACGACACTTTTTTGACTTTTAAAATTAACAAATCACATCGTGATTGCAGTTTTCGTTGTTATCAGGCTATATGGCAATATAATGTCAAAAATTTTACTTTCATAAATACTTTATGATTTGGTGTACTTATGTTTAAAATTTCATTTATTCGACATCATTAATGAAAAAAAAAAACAAAATAAGACGATATATTCCAAAGCGCTTTTAATTAGACATTGTCAAAAATGGTGACGTTAAGCGGTAATGTGAAAAACAAATTATTGAGCAACACTATGTTGAGCGGGATATTACTCTCGTATATAAAGAAAAAATATGTTAACTGTAAAAAAAAACAACACAAAAACATAGCTGTGGGGAACAGTTTCATATATAGTAGAAGAGGTTTCAAGTTGACTTGACTGGTTATCCGATAGAAGAGTAAGGACCACATAAATAAAGACGAACTGAAAGAAAAGACAAGAGGGGACATCATAGGCCTACGTAAAGACCGCTGTTAAATAATTCGATCAGGTAGGTTTATGATCGGGAATGTGAAATTGTCTATTGAAAGAATTACCCCCCCCCCCAATCTTTTTGTATAACTAGTGCATGTATTTTTGAAGTATAACTTGGTAACTAATACAAAATAAACTACATTATCGAATGTTTGCTTAAAAATGAATAATTATAGAGGCACAGTTTTTAGAACAAATTCGTAAACGCTACGAGAAAAGTGTTGACAACGTCAGTGTTGAGCCGATAGCTAATTTGATAGATTCGTTTACATGAGAGGAAAATTTTATTTATAGAGATATATCACTGAAATTTTTAGGCACCAGTCAAAAAATGTTGATTTTGATGTTTGCCACTTTTTTAACTTTATAGTCTTGGTGAAACATAAGATATTAAGAAAGTTCGCGTTTTTCTGGGACAACCCTCGAATTTATGAAATTCCGACGCCAGTCGAAGGATCGGGGTTTCCTACATTTAGGAATTTTGAAATAAGTGATCAAAGATCCACATTATAAAATATTTTTACGTCACCTGTAATAACGTGTCTAGCAGGACTATATTTATAAAGTGAAGATGAACATAAAGATGATGGAGGATAATGTTTCAGATACTCGATATCCAGGCCGTGTTATTTTATATTCTGTTTGTCATCCGAAAGTGTGGGAGCAAAAGTCGGTGGAGTTTTGTAGGAAATACAAAGTATGAAATTGAAATACAGAGGAATTCAAGACTTGGCCTTTTTTATTAAAAATATTACTTGTTTTAACTGCGACAATTCCTTTATTGTCATGTTAAAGTTTAAGGAAAATACGGATGTTTTAGCCATATATTCTTTATTAAAACATGGAGTTCAAAATATCCTATGGTTTGCAATATCAATAATTAAAGATCTGAGCCTATTTTCTGGTGTCAAGGAATCAGAAATTGGCTTTCCTTGACCTTTTTAAGAAGATATTTAAAAATTTTAAAGTGATAGAGTAAAGCTTGGTGTGAATACGACGTAGACTTCACTGTTGTTTTACATTACATCGTAATGAATCAAAATACTTCGTGTATTGAAGGTTTATAGTAAAACCAATGCCTTAGACTACGCTTAAGTCTCTGTGTTTAGCTAGAGTTCCTATCACATTTATGTGGACTGTAAAGATTTCCAACACTATTGATATCGTCATTAAACCCATAGAAAAAGGCTGTCCATAGTTTGCTAACCCCAAATTCTTCTCGTTGACTACTTTATGTAGTGATTGACTGTTTGCATGTAAATAAATATTTTCGAGAATTAAAACTTTCATTGACATAATTAAATGATCAGGTAAATTAAAATATTTGAATAAAAACTGCTTATCCCCATGATTTATTTTGAAATCGATAACATGATATTCTTTTTTAAGTGACCCCTTGGCTCAACCAACATCAAGTCCATATAGGTTACATTCTATTCCATAGACAATATATTTGCATTTAGATTTTCTCAAGTTTTAGTATAGAAGCTCTGTCCAGTAAGATAACTGAAACAATAAGAAATAATTATCAAAATATCAGAGTTTAACGGTTTTTCACAGAACATTTTAAAACAAAGACATTGGGTCGGAAAAGGAATCTCCAAAATACTTGTGATGGAAACCTCACAGGTTTTAATTTTTCGTAAAAGCTATGGTTTCATTCCAAATCTGGAAATCTGAAAACTGTTTATATGACATGCAATGTATGTTTAATATCTCAGGAGCATCGAATGAACTCCCTGAGTCTGTGCTGACACCTTTATTCCTGGGTGATGTGCTTGCCAGTTTCATTCCGTTATTCTGTGAACTCATGAATGAATCGGTACCGAACGACGAGTATCCTAAGGGACAGACTGTCCACCAGCATAGATAAATCTATCAGCTGTATTTGCTGACAAGGTCATTGTATCGACCATATCGAGCTTACAAAATGGTGACGTTTAACGAGACTGTTAATATTCTTGTTTTATCAAAGTGTTTGCCAATAATTAACCTCGTTTTAGAAATTGGTCATATGTTGAGCATGATCTTTGTATCGAATCAGCTCTGTATATAGGCGATGAATGTATAGGGAATTAACGATAAAAAAAATTATCACATTTATCATCAAGCTTTGTTACTTGGCTACATTGAAATTATGATATTCGATAAAACAATATTGCAAAATTTAGAAATTTTTTTTTGAAATACTCTTTCACAGGTTGTTAAAAAGGGAAAAAATATAATGTGTATATAACATAATTGCAATAATCATTTATAACATTAACTTCATAAGAGAACAATGAAGAATTTAAAATCTCCTGAAAAGGGTCTGTAAAGAGGTAGGTTCAATTAGTCAATAAAGTTACCCACTAATATATATATGTACCAATTAACTGAACAAGACCACCTTTGAACATCAATATTAAGAAGAGATATAGTGCTCTCATTTTCTTTAAAGTCATCCTCTTGAGATTTCAAGTTTTGAAAAAAAAGCTATGTCAAATTGCAATTGTCACAAATTTTGAAGTAAATCAGTGGATGATTTAGATATCAGCCGACCAAGCGAACGATTTTTTTTTTTTTACAAATTAGAATTTTCTGACAAAAACAATTCTTTTATTATATAATTTTTAGATCAGAGATTGGGGGGTATGCAAAAAAAAATAATTTGTAATAAAATATATATCAAAGTAGCAAAACAGGTGCGTTGAAGATATATATAGCCTACACATTAAAATCTAAACAAGCTGGAAATATTATGACATGTATATATTGAATTCAATTTCAATACTCATGGAAGTTTAACATAACTGCGTTTATTTTTTTTTATATTTAGACTTTTTCTTTTCATTTATTTTCTCCTAGTATGGAATAGGATATAAAATCAATTGTGGCAAATATATTTTTTGCATGAAAATACATTGCGTCTCAATATTAATTTGACTATATTTTTGGTTCATTTTTGTTTGGTTAGCCTTTATTTCAATGAGGAGAAGGCTAGTATTGAGTTTCAATTCTTTTTTTCAGAAGTCAAATGTCAGCTAGCTAGGTACTTGTAGTCCTTCTTCAGAATGTTGATGATGATAATTTATTATAACTACTGATTCTATTGATAAATGAATATTTTTTTTCTGCTGATGATTGTTTGTTTCTTAAAATTTTTACCGAACTGTTCGTAATGACTACATCAACTTATATTCCAGGCTGAAATAAGGATCAAAGATCAAACGATTGCATAAAATTCATTTAAAAGATGATAAAATGTGCCTACAGTTTTAATCATTATTATTCTCACACATATAGCAAAGGGAAAGCGTAATATTTTTATTCAATCTGTTCTATTATTAGCCAAACGCATTACATGTAATAACTACTGTAATTAACCGACTTCATAGATTGTGTTTATCCCGTGTTTTCGCAAATCCTCTATTTTTATAATTTATCTATGAGAACTTTTCTATCCTAAAACTGCTACAATAAAACATCTGTAAGAGTGTCATCTATTGGTAACTTTTGAGTATTTTGGAGTAGAAAAAGGGTTCGAGGATCGTGTGGAAATTCTAACACAGCTTCCGGATAATGTTTACATTTGAAATAAAGATTAAAACTTTACAAATATATTCATAACAAAACTGTATGGAGAAAAATCTGATGGGTGTATAGCGATTAAGTAAGCATTTCCTCCTTACACTTGAAAAAGAAAAAAAAAGAACAGAGTTTGTACTCTCTTGATAACAATAAATAATTAACATAAGGAATGGAATTTTAAACATTGAAAATAGACATAACATTGCTTTTGAATACTTACATACGTTTGATTTCCTTTCTTTGCACGGTGTTCACTTAGTTTGTAGCATTTATAAAAGCAATGCTTTGATGAAACTTGAATTGGTATTAGTGCTATTGACTTTAATTAGGAGAAGTTCTATTAAGTGACGAGACAATATAAACGCAAATGTATCACTTAAGAAAAATGTTGTATCATATGTGGAATTATCCTGAACAGATCCTACTAGGTAATCTGAATGAACAATTTATATAAATGAGCATTTCAGAAAGAAAAAAAAAACCTTGTGATATTTATAGTAAAGTTTATTCTTCGTAATTGTTTAACTAATGGTTACATTTATTCAAGATTAAGTTCCTTATGCCATGGAAAAGCAAATGTACAATGTTTATTTTTACTCTCTTGTTTTTCCTGTGCAAGATAAATGTTTTAAATACAGGAAGTAATCTGTTTCTCAGGGCAATTCCAATATAAATGAGAGTGAGAAACAAAACTTGCATTTAAATGCACGGATGAAAAGGTATTTTCTTTTTTTTTAAGAAAAAAAAGTCTCAAAGTTTATCCTGAAAAAAGGAGAATCCTTATCAGCAATTGTAATCAATTGCATATTTTGGATCAATTGCAGTTTGTTGTGAAATCCTTATTAATCAATAAGCACTCATTTTTATTGATTTCAAATAATTCTAATTATTGTTTCTCATAAATTTCTTTTTCATAACTTTTACGATTACAAGCCCTACGGTAAATTCAAATGTATCAATTCATATGCTAGATTCCCATTGTAATAGGGTTGTTGATATAAATCTTAAATTTGACTAAACAAAAAAAAAAAAAAAAAAAAAAAACATTCGGTATATTAAATTTGTTAGAAGAGACTTTGAAAATGACTATGGTATGATTAATCGACAAGGCAAAAGAAAATATAACAATAGCAAAAGACACATATATCAATGGAAAATTACTTTACATATATCTAACAAATGTGAAACTTTAGATTCGTAGTCATTTGTGGACATATATGATGGGAACACATCGTTGAAGGTGTGGACAGAAGAATGTGCGTTCACTGTGAGGCATACACAGAGTTGTACATCATCATACACGGAACACTTTCGATATAGTTAAGCCATCCCATTCCTCACCTTATTATGATACTATCTACCGGGTCCATAGGTTCAGAACGTGCTTCAAAGGGTAATCAGTGTGAAACAGTTCCTTGAGGCCGTGACTACTGAAAGAATAGAATGGGCTACGAAGTCACAGAACATAATTTCTAATCAACATGTCTATGATGTTCTTCAGAAGCAGATCCAGAAACAGGAACCTGCTCAATCCAATACCAATTAATTTGAAGTGGATTTGTCAAAAGAATTGGATCGCATTCCTCAAAGGACCATTCGTTCACTCATTCGAAGTTCCCCCAGGCGATACAGGCGGGCATTCAATTATGGGGAGGACATATTATTAGTCGTGGTTTAATTTGGATAAAACACACTGCGTTCATAGTTGTTAGTCTTGTTCTTTTGTACAAGACTAACTTTATTCAATAAAGCTACGTGACAAGTATAGCTTTATGTAATTCCTAATGTATAGAAATAATGCATTTAGTTTGTGCAAATCTAGTGTGTAAAAATTAAGGTACATATTTTAGATACATTTAAATGAAATGTCTTTGTTCTAATAAAAAAAGGAACAAGCTAGTCTGTGAGATTTATATAATAACTCAATAGAATCTTTTTCTCAAGAACAACTGGGTTAGGAAAGATAAAACTCATGTAGAATCATCCTCAGGTAGAAAAGATTCAAGTTTGTTCAAATCATGACCCCGAGGGGTAGAGGGGTAGCAAAATGGCCAATCAAAATTTTACAAAGAAATATGTAGGAAAATTCTTTAAAAATATTCTTCTCACGAACCACTGGGCCAGGAAAGATGAAACTCATGTGGAAACCTCCTCAAGTAGTGACTACATCAACTCATCTTCCTGGATGAAATAATGATCAAACGATTGCATCAAATTCATTTAAAAGATGATAAAATATGCCTACAGTTTTAATCCTTAGTATTCTCAAACATATAGCAAATTAAAGGAAACAATTGCTCAAAAGCGTAATATTTTTATTCGATCTTTTCTATTATGTTCTATTATAACCCAAACGAATTACATGTAATAACTACTGTAATTAACCGACTTCATAGATTGTGTTTATCCCGTGTTTTCGCAAATTCTCTATTTTTATAATTTATTTATGAGAACTTTTCTATCCTAAAACTGCTACAATAAAACATCTGTAAGAGTGTCATCTATTGGTAACTTTTGAGTATTTTGGAGTAGAAAAAGGGTTCGAGGATCGTGTGGAAATTCTAACACAGCTTCCAGATCATGTTTACATTTGAAATAAAGATTAAAACTTTACAAATATATTCATAACAAAACTGTATGGAGAAAAATCTGATGGGTGTATAGCGATTAAGTAAGTATTTCCTCCTTACACTTAAAAAAGAAAAAAAAAGAACAGAGTTTGTACTCTCTTGATAACAATAAATAATTAACATAAGGAATGGAATTTTAAACATTGAAAATAGACATAACATTGCTTTTTAATACTTACATACGTTTGATTTCCTTTCTTTGCACGGTGTTCACTTAGTTTGTAGCATTTATAAAAGCAATGCTATGATGAAACTTGAATTGGTATTAGTGCTATTGATTTTAAATTAGGAGAAGTTCTAATAAGTGACGCGACAATATAAACGCAAATGTATCACCTAAAAAATGTTGTATCATAAGTGGAATTATCCTGAACAGATCCTACTAGGTAATCTGAATGAACAATTTTTATAAGTGAGCGTTTCAGAAAGAAAAAAAAAATCTTGTGATATTTAAAGTAAAGTTTATTCTTCGTAATTGTTTAACAAATGGTTACATTTATTCAATATTAAGTTCCTTATGCCATGGAAAAGCAAATGTACAATGTTTATTTTTACTCTCTTGTTTTTCCAGTGCAAGATAATTGTTTTAGATACAGGAAGTAATCTGTTTCTCAGGGCAATTCCAATATAAATGAGAGTTAGAAACAAAACTTGCATTTAAATGCACGGATGAAAAGGTATTTTCTTTTTTTTTAAGAAAAAAAAAGTTCTCAAAGTTTATCCTGAAAAAGGAGAATCCTTATAAGCAGTTGTAATCAATTGCATATTCTGGATCAATTGCAGTTTGTTGTGAAATCCTTATTAATCAATAAGCACTCATTTTTAATGATTTTAAGTAATTCTAATCATTAATTCTCATAAATATCTTTTCGATAACTTTTACGATTACAAGCCCTAGAGTAAATTCAATTGTATCAATTCATATGTAAGATTCCTAAAGTAATAGGGCTGTGGATATAGATATTAAATTTGAGTTAACCAAAAAAAAAAAAAAAAATTGGCATATTAAGGTATGATTTGCGTCTCCCTCCAATTCATATTTTTTTTAAAAAATCTGCACACATGCTATATATCAATTTATTCAGGGAGATTAGTTTCATCATTTCATATGATTTTTAAAGAAATTGCCCGTCCCATTTCTTAAATAAAAAACGCCAAGTTTAACATATTTCATATCTCACCTCGAATTTTAATTTCATTGAAAAAAAAATGATTTATCTTATAAATTATCAAAGTTAAATTATTAAAATGATTTGAATTAGTATAATTTATGTTTATATTATTTAAACTTTTAATTTTCCGTTATGAAAAATGTGAAAATTCGGGTAAAAAAGAAGATTTTTTAATTTTCTTTGATAAAGTAAATCCGTTTCCATGGCAACAAAAATATATAATCAACATTTTCAATATCTACCAATTCCATCAAAATCCATGAAGTTAATAATTTGATATTTTCATTAAATTAAACTAATATAATATGTATGTCCCCAATATTATTTCCATGGAAACATGGGCTATATCATGGGTTTCGAATATAAAAATCAGGCTTTTTCTACACTTTGAGAGACAACATTGATATTGCTTTCTGATGGTGTACTCATCAGACTAAATGTTATTTATTATATTGTTTTTAGGCATCAATTGGCCATAAATATTCTAAATAACACTCCTTTTGTGCTACATGATGGTATAAAAATTTATTCCATGGAAGAACTCTTGTATTTATGGTAATCTTTACATCTGAATATACTGATGAAATTGTCCATGAATTATACTGCAACACCTTTTGAAGTATATGTATATAAACATACTTCAGAACATGTTGCAACTAAACCAATTAAAAGCCTATGAATTTGAACTTATGCTGATTTAGTCATTCCAGCATGTATTAATTTCTAGACATCTTTGTAGCAAAATGTCTGTATTCAGTTTGGCTGGTGACTTTCTCATTATACATGTTAGTCATTCTTTGAGTGAAATGTTGTAAGTATTGCATCCACGAAGCTGCTCTTTTATTATTAAATGATTTTTTACTTCGAAAAGTAGAAATGATATCTTTAAAGTGATGTTTGTTTGCCCTCTCTTGACTCAGTATAAAATTATTGGATCGTTAGGTGAGAAAATCTTCAACATATTTTTCAAGGGGATAAGAGGAATAAAAAGAAAAAAAAATGGTCCTGCATTGAAAAAGAAGTTTTGAGTCTGACCATTTTAGTCAGTCGGTCGGGAGAGGCCGACAACCAAACATTTTTTAAAGATGGCCTAACCTATTTCTACACTTCATGGACATTAGATCAATCATTGAATAAGTCTGAGAATCTAAATTGAAATGTCTGAAAGTAAGAACAAAAAAGATAAAATTCAAAGTGACATCAATTCATACTTTAATGAGTTTACAGAGTACTACTGATTTCAGAGAAAAAGAGAATTCTGCTAAATGAAATAACGTTACACTGTCATAAATATTTGTCAAGAACAGGGAAAAAGAAACACTGCTACAGTGACAGATATATCCCCTGGATATCCATGAAATAATAATTTAAATAAAACAAATTATTGATACTTTATAAAATTAAAATAAAGAAGAAAATAAAAAAAATATCAATGTAAACAATTTTAAAATAAAACGACATGTATTTATGAAAGATTTTAATTTTAGTAGCGTACTAAACTGGTCATTCCTATCATTCCTACTAAATGAACAACCTTACAACTTCCAAGTGTCATGTTTTAAACTGTACAGTAGATATACTTATATATATGCATGTACACTGTAGCATTATGTACAAAACTCATCAGTTTTACGAAATGCTTATTTTAGTATATTAGGCCCTAGTGAGAACAAAATTTAATGAATAAAATATTAATAATAATTGTTCATGTATTAATTTCCTTGAAATTTTACAAACCCTTATAGGAACGTGTTATGTATAAACAAAAGCAACTTTCAATTTATACCTATGATGTATACATTCATTTTACTGAACACAAGTTCAAAGGTGGACAAACAGAGCATGTACTGCATTCAGCACAGACTCATTTTTTTTCTAAATATATGGAAAAAAGCATGTAGATACTAGATAGGGTGTTGTAAAAACATTAAATTTCTTCTATACTATCTATAGACATATAAAAATATGATTGGGTATAACAAGTCAGAAGTCTTCTCCAAATCTCCATTGATATCGCCATATCTGGTTCAACACCTTAGCTTGATCCATCCAACATTCTTTAATATTCTTGAGCTGATATAGGATGACCTCTACTTTGATTGATGGGACAAATCTTATAGTTATACAAATAGGTCAAGAAAGTAGTTCTGATTTAAAAAGTCATCAATGTGTAAACTTCTTCTTGAATTTGTTATAGTCCCATCAAAACACAGGGAATCAATAAATAAAATTAAGATTGGAATTATAAGATGTTATTATATGCCATTTTATGTACAGTTATTACATGACAATTCGGACATACAGGTTTGGACAGTAAAGCCTTTGACATAAAGAAATGGACCAGCCAAGGAAATGGAAGTTCTAGCTCACGAAGCCATAGGACCACACCCATTTTTATAGGGCACCGAACGTCAAAAATAGAGGACACACTATATAAGGGCTACTTAGTAATTATATTGTAGTGATATTGGTCTTTCGTCTCATAACTTTATAGTTGGCATGTAAAGCAACAGTTTTTTTATGAAATGAAATTTACAGACATATATTCTATAGTCCGGTGTTTTGCATGTACATGTACTTATACAGGTGCTGATATGTTTTGTGTAATTCTACAAAATTGTACGTTCATCTTTGCTTCATTTGAAATCAAAATTATGTTTTTTTATCATAATATGTTTTTCAATTCATTTATATTTATATATTTTTTAAATTGTTATGAAGAACATTCTTCTTTAATGTTGAAAGTTACTTTTTGTCATTGTAAGTTGTATGTCATATTAACTTTGACTCTTAGTCTAGCAAGACAAGTGTTAAAGATATCACTCTTTCAATTAGATTATATCAAGATTAAATACCCCTAAAGTGTGTTCTTTCTTATCTGTACCTGTGTGACAAAACAAAGTTAGTCCTTCAATTGTTGTTTATATCTATTGACCTGTTTCATAAACTTTATAGCAAGTAAAAGAGAGTATCTGGTAATAATCAGTTGTCCAGTAAATAACAATCATTTCTTTTACTTCCTTAACTTCATTATGAAAATAGTACAGATTCTGTGTCATGTTTATAATTGTATCAAATCATTTTTTTTTATTTACTGGCAACATTTAGGAAGCATAGCCTTTTGAGTTTCACGGGCCTTAAAATAATACTTTATGTTACAAATACAAGAGCTTATATATGTATGCATTGTTTTATGGAAACATATATATTATAATGTTTCTTTGTGTTGAGTATGTTCGTGGAATTTTTATTTATCTAAATAAATTTAAAAAAAAAATATCTTAATTTGTATCTATATCATTTTCAACATATAGTTTTTTTCTTAAAAGAAATGAAAAGAAGCACATATCTGTGGATTGTTTTATGTGTTATAGAAATCAGAAATTCTCATCTTACCAGATTAAATTTCATATTGACTGTCACAAGTGACATTGTGTCAATGTTTGTCATAGCTTATTGTACAGGATTTGGTAAGAGTTATCTTTATTTGAGCGTTAGAAGTTATCGTTTATTTCATTTACGCACTATTGGTCACTGAGTTGTACCTTGTTCTATTTTTATCAACGTATACTCGTCGAACCCGTTTGAGTAGTTTGGTCAGTTATTTATACTGCTGGGTGTTGGCTAGTGTTCGTCAGATGAGGTCTGGACGCCGTGAGTTATACTTTACCCATGCTTAGTGATCTTGGGTGTGCTTTTCATATTACCCATGCTGTGTGAACTTGGGTGTGTTCTGCTTCCCCTGCTGTGTGATCTTGGGATTCAGGGATGTTTTGTAGCGGCGTTGAGAGCAAGACCTGGGGGCCGACAGTATGGTTTTTATGTATAAAATGCCACAGCTCAGTAAGTTTTTACACTTTACAATATTTTTGTTGTTAGATTTAAAGAGCAATATTCTATGTAAAACTGTTTGCAATATAGCAAGAATGTATATATTTACGCTCTAATTCATTTACTTGTTAAACGGCAAAAATACATGTTTTCTTTTGTAATTTGTTTGTAAAATCTAGTATTTTGAACAGATAAGTGTTTTGAACATTTTATTAGAAAACCCTATGAAATTGTAGGTGACCAGAATTGTATATTAGCTTTATTCGGACGGGAGGATTTGTTACGTAGTAAGGCAACTTAGGATATGGTGGACCGGACGGGACACTATGGTGGACAACATGGACAATATGGTGGACCATGGACGTGGTGTGGAGTGTGAATTTGTCCAGTGATGACCATGATTGAACTTTTGGCCGTTTTCATGTTTATTGTACATATGTAGATAAATTTATTGTTAATTTTTATAAATCTTGTTGTTTCTTCTGGTTATACTTCATTCACTAAAGACTTACAAGTTTTTCAGAAGCAACCATCAAGCACTTACAACGTTCAGAGTAACAGCAGTGGATCCATTCAAAAGCAACAGACGTACCAAGGATCACTACAGCAGAAAGGTGAGAGGTAATGTTACATCTGTGGGAAAAGTGGACATTTGGCAAGAAACTGTTTCTCCAAGCAGAAGATTCCTCGAGCAGTACCTACTTCGCATAGTACTCAAAAGGCTGCAATGTTACAGAGTCAACATAACTGTGAGTTGAACTGTATAAAATCTATTGACAATTCTAGTTCCAACTTACAGAATTCTGCTGAAGTCAGAATGGACAGCGCCATATTGCATCAAAATCAGCCTCACATAGGATCAGCCTGCATTCCCCAACATAAATTGTTGCAGTGTTGTGTCACAGACGGACTTGTAAAACTTGCATGTGGACACGTATTACCTGTTATTGGAGGCGTCTGTAAGGTTTGTGAAAAGATGCCCGTTGCTATGGGTTATGTCGGTGAGAACTTTGTTAAGGTTTTAAGAGACTCAGGTTGTAGTGGTGTTGTTGTGAAGAGAGATTTGGTTACAGATGATCAGCTGACTGGACAAGTGCAGAAATGTGTTTTGATAGACGGCACAGTTCGTACAGTAGAGGAGGCGTCCATCTATGTCGACACTCCCTATTTCACAGGTAATATGAATGCTTTATGTATGAAAGAACCTGTTTACGATCTTATTATAGGCAACATCGATGGTGCCAGAAATCAGGCAGATCCTGATCCACAGTGGTGTAAAAAGGACTTGAGAGAAGAGTGTAGTCAAGTTCTTCAAGCTGTACAGACAAGGAATCAAAAGAAAAAAGAAGACAAAGGTATGAAAAAGCTAAAAGTTACAGATTTAGTGGATACTGATTTGACAATTGATCAGATGAAACAACTGCAGATGGACGATTCTTCCTTGAAAGTGTATCGTGAGCATGCAGCTACAGGCAGAAAGAAGAACATAGGTGAAAATATAGAGACATGGTTTAGTGTTGAAAGAGGACTGCTGTACAGACATTATCATTCAAAAAAGGTTAGTGATCAAAAACTGTATAAACAACTTGTTGTTCCAGAACCTTTGCGTCAGAAAGTTATGAAGATTGCGCACGACAGTATCCTAGGCGGACATCTTGGTACAAAGAAGACTCTAGACCGCATCATGTCGAATTTCTATTGGCCTGGAATCCAGGGTGACGTGACAAGATATTGCCAATCATGTGACATATGCCAAAGAACGTTTCCTAAAGGCAAAGTGACGAAGGTTCCGTTGGAGAAAATGCCACTTATTGATACACCATTTGAACGAGTAGCCGTAGATTTGGTAGGTCCGCTTTCTCCAATTACTGACAAAGGCAATAGATATATTTTGACTGTTGTAGATTACAGTACTAGGTATCCAGAGGCAGTTGCATTGAAGAACATCAATACAGAGACGGTAGCAGAAGCATTGGTAGAAATATTCAGAAGAGTTGGCATTCCAAAAGAAGTTCTATCAGACATGGATACGCAATTTACCTCCACCATCATGAAACCAACATCATGAAAGAGGTGGGTCGACTTTTAACATTTAAGCAATTAGTAACAACTCCATACCATCCAGCATGTAATGGACTAGTAGAAAAGTTCAATGGTACTTTGAAGTCAATGTTAAGGAAAATGAGTTCTGAAAGACCAAAAGACTGGGATAGGTACTTACCAGCATTGTTATTTGCTTATCGAGAAGTTCCACAAGAAAGCACTAAATTTTCTCCATTTGATCTAGTTTATGCACGTAATGTTAGGGGACCTACGGCAGTTTTGAAGGAACTGTGGACAAAGGAGGAGAAGGACCCGGAAGTGAAAACTACTTACCAGTTTGTGCTTGACCTGAAGGAGCGATTGGCAAGAACGTGTGAGTTGGCTCAGAGAGAACTTCAGAAGTCCAAAGAACATCACAAGAAACATTATGATAAAAGAACAAAGCCGAGATCTTTCAAGGTTGGTGATTTCGTTCTTCTTTTGCTTCCAACAGACCATAACAAACTTTTAATGCAGTGGAAAGGACCTTTCAAAGTAGTTGATAGGAAAGGACAAACTGATTACCAGATAGATATGAATGGACATATTCGTTTGTTTCATGCAAATTTATTGAAGAAATACAATGTTCGAGAGGAAAAGAACACAGACTCGACAACAACTTTAGCATCTTGTGTCGTTTTGGAATCAGAAGAAACAGAGGACTCAAGTAATGAACATTTGTTACATCTTCTTCCAATGAAGGCAACAGAATCATTCACAGATGTCAAGGTAAATCATTCACTGTCATCAGATCAGCTTGAAAACATAAATGCTGTTTTACATGAATTTCAGGAAGTTTTAACAGATCTACCTGGTAGAACAAATGTTATCCAGCATGAAGTTCATCTCACTATCAAAGAACCAATCAGAAACAGACCATATCAGATACCGTATGCAGTCAGAAGTGCAGTTCGAGAAGAAATACAGCATATGATTGACATGGATATCATCGAACCATCAGAATCACCGTATGCTAGTTCGATTGTCGTGGCAAAGAAGTCCGATGGTAGCCAGAGAATATGTGTGGATTTTCGTAACTTGAATAAGGTAACGATTTTTGATCCAGAACCAATGCCAGATCCAGATGAAATCATGACTAAAATTAGTAATAGTCGTTTCTTTTCTAAACTTAATTTATGTAAGGGATATTGGCAGATTCCAATGAGAGAAGAAGACAGAGACTTAACATCATTTTTAACACCAGATGGATTGTACAGATTTAAAGTAATGCCCTTCGGTATGAAAAATAGCCCAGCTACTTTTAATAGACTCATGCGGAAAATTCTCAAAGGTTTAGAACATACTGATAGTTTTGTTGATGACATTCTCATTCATACAGAAACTTTTGAAGAACATGTTACAGAACTGCGAAAAGTGCTGGAGAGACTACAGAGAGCGCAATTAACAGCAAAACCCTCAAAATGTGAGCTAGCGCAGACGAGACTTGAGTACTTGGGTCATGTTATTGGAGGAGGAACCTTACAGCCAACCACCAAGAAGCTGAGAGCTATCCAAGATGCACCAAGGCCAGAGACAAAGAAGCAGGTTAGATCTTTCCTTGGTTTGATTGGCTATTATAGAAAATTTGTGCCAAACTTTTCCACTATTGCTGCTCCTTTAACTGACTTAACCAAGAAAGGTGTTCCAAACAAATTTGACTGGAAACAAGAACATGATAATTCATTTAAGAGTTTAGAATCCATGTTGCTATACAGCCCAATTCTCAGATTACCAGATTTGACGAAGCCATTCATCTTAAGAACTGATGCATCTAATCATGGAGTTGGTGCAGTGCTGATGCAGAAGCATGATGGACGTACATTTCCAGTTGCGTATGCAAGCCGGAAGCTGCTAGACAGAGAACAACGTTATTCGGTGGTGGAGAAAGAGTGTCTTGCAGTCGTATGGGCCATACAGAAATTTCAGTCTTACTTGTATGGAAGAGCGTTTGTTGTGGAGACAGATCACAGACCACTACTGCATTTACAAAAGACTAAAGCTTCAAACGGCAGATTGATGAGATGGTCTCTTTTTCTACAAGCGTTCAACTTTAGAACTGAAGTTATTAGAGGTGTAGATAATATTGGAGCTGATTTTCTCAGTCGTGTTGTTCCTGAGTAAGTTCGTGTTCATAACGACTTTGTTGTGTACATAGTTTTTCATTTATGTCACAAAATTCCATTTTGTGTCTTAAGAAGGGAGGTATTGTCACAAGTGACATTGTGTCAATGTTTGTCATAGCTTATTGTACAGGATTTGGTAAGAGTTATCTTTATTTGGGCGTTATGAGTTATCGTTTATTTCATTTACGCACTATTGGTCACTGAGTTGTATTTGTTCTATTTTTATCAACGTATACTCGTCGAACCCGTTTGAGTAGTTTGGTCAGTTATTTATACTGGGTGTTGGCTAGTGTGTGTCAGATGAGGTCTGGACGCCGTGAGTTATACTTTACCCATGCTTAGTGATCTTGGGTGTGCCTTTATATAACCCATGCTGTGTGAACTTGGGTGTGTTTTAGCTGTTTCCCCTGCTGTGTGATCTTGGGATTCAGGGATGTTTTGTAGCGGCGTTGAGAGCAAGACCTGGGGGCCGACAGTATGGTTTTTATGTATAAAATGCCACAGCTCAGTAAGTTTTTATACTTTACAATATTTTTGTTGTTAGCTTTAAAGAGCAATTTTCTTTGTAAAACTGTTAGCAATATAGCAAGAATGTATATATTTACGCTCTTAATTCATTTACTTGTTAAACGGCAAAAATACATGTTTTCTTTTGTAATTTGTTTGTAAAATCTAGTATTTTGAACAGATAAGTGTTTTGAACATTTTATTAGAAAACCCTATGAAAATTGTAGGTGACCAGAATTGTATATTAGCTTTATTCGGACGGGAGGATTTGTTATGTAGTAAGGCTACTTAGGATATGGTGGACCGGACGGGACACTATGATGGACAATATGGTGGACCATGGACGTGGTGTGGAGTGTGAATTTGTCCAGTGATGACCATGATTGAACTTTTGGCCGTTTTCATGTTTATTGTACATATGTAGATAAATTTATTGTTAATTTTTATAAATCTTGTTGTTTCTTGGTACACAGGAGGTCTGCCAAAATATTATTCATTTTGGTTAGTAAATTCTATAAAGAATCCATCACAACTTGAGGTCAGTTGTGACATTGACATTTTACTGCTCCCATATGCACGAAACTTTTTCTATTGAGTTTGTCAATACGCAATGTTATTATGCAGAATTAATATGCAGACATATAAAATAACAGGTTTTTTGGACATTCAAATATTTCAAAAACATTTCAAAAAAAAAAATGTTTTAAAGAAATTCCCTTCAAATATCTCCAACATGTGATGCACGCTTATTTTCTTTCTTTGTATGAAGAAAACAAAACAGTTTTTAAATTTCTCACAAGGTTCTTTGATCTTATGTTTATATCGCCGATATTTTTTTAAACCTGTTTAAGCAGGAGATACCTAGGTGATATTACACAAATTTGCATGTATAAAAGTATTTCAATTTCAAATTCACAGTAAAAGATATCACATTGTATCTTTGTTTTAACCTGTTAAAATCGCTTCCAAGGAATTTAGGTCAATACTTGCCTAAAATGAGAGTACAATTTAATCATACCTAAGTATAATTGGTTTCAGCATTGAATTGTTACCATATAAACTACATCAACGGGGAGGCAGTATGTGTTACAAATATATAATATGAAGGTTACTACGTAAATTTCGATTGAAATGAATGTTGTTTATACCACATACAGAATCCGAAAACCTGTTACTTATTGACGCATTATTACCATATCAACACACATTTTCTCCAACAATGCTTATTATGTTGCGCTCGCACTGTAATGAAAAAAGGACCTACCACTGTTAAGAGAGCACGTGAATGCAGATTCCATCGGTAATTGAATTCATACCATAATCCTGTAATTATGTTAAGTTGAAAAATACGTATCATTTAATTAAAACATCTTTTTATTGCAAGATATGGTTTAGCGTAAAATATCTCTAAAAACAAAAGAAATTATGTAACAATAAGTGCTGTTTATTCTGATATTTAGTTTGCAGTAGGGGTATTTTTCTTTATTTTTTATATTGTTTTATTAACCCTTTTTCACCCTGTAACAAAATAACGGTGGCATGAACACAACAACTAAATAAAAATAATTTAAAACTAGATGCTGTCATGAGACAGTAATACCCGCACTAAGGTGTTTGCCTCTAAATACACGCTCCCACATATTGGGCGGCTTTCCAAGGAAAAAGTCAAAATAATTCTATAATTTACATGTATTCATCAAATTAAGTATGAAATTCTCAGACCCTGTGACCTATAACTCAGAACCTCTTATATATAGTTATTTTACATGCTTAATTCATTATATACCAGTTTGAATTCTATTAATGATGTAAATTAGATTTTGATAAATTTTTTGCTCATAATAGGACTAATCCCCCCCCCTCGTCTTCACAATCACACAGCACATACTTTTTGGAATAGGCTAGATGGAAAAGTTTTGTTAAAACATCGTTTGTTATGAATGAATTTAAAATTTGTTCTTGTACTATACATGTACATGTTAACATGTAAATTTCTACATCACATCACGTTGCGTCACCCATTATCATATTTTTAGATTACCGGTAAACACCATTTGCACACCTCGGCCGATTCCCACTTCATCTGATAAGTCGACGGAATCGACGAAGGTTTGCCGAATGGAAATAGCACATGGCTGCAGTCTGGTGTGCATTGGATTAATTCATTTTGTGTTATAATTGGATTTATGTTTCATGAAGAGACCTATATGACAGTCGGTAAGTACAAGTTTAAGTATAGTGGGGGTTAAAATAAACCCAAACGATTAGGTTAAAGTTCAAAAAGGGTCAAAGATCATTGCATGCCACACTAGACGAATTTCATATTGTGAAGTTATCTCCCGTTGTCGATGTGACATTCAGTTACTGCCAATACTGGTGCGGATCCAGAATTTTTTTTCGGGAGTAGGGAGGGGGGTTCACATCTCAATCAAAAAATTCCAGCCCAGAATTTCCTGGCAAGCAGGAGAAAAAAAAACTGAAAACAAATAAACAAAATAAAAACAATGATAGTGTGGTCAATGTTTTCTAAGTTAGGGGAGGTTGTCCAAAGTCATTTTTTATTTGCTTCAGAATATAGTCTTGTTAATTCCAGGGGGGGGGGGATGGGGGGATTCCAATTTCCCTATCCACTCCCTGTCCCTGAAATTACAAACCTTTTTGTGATTCCAATTAAATAGTATATTTTTTTCCATTTGATTAATTATACATATTTTGTTTTTTGTGTTTATATTATGTCTGTCTATTTGTCTGCAGAAATTATAACCTTGCCCATAAGTTTTAAGTGGGATGGGCTATACAAATGGCTTCCACATTTTATAGGTTTATTTCTTGTGACAATATTAAGACCTTTTATTTGGGTACCATTAATTTTTACCTCTGATCGCTTGACCTAGGATACACATTTTTACAAGAAAAATACCAAACTTAAAACTTGGCCTAAATTTTGATCAGTAGGTGCTAGGGCTTTCATGCTTAACATGTGTATTCATTGTGAACTGTCAACAGTTATAAATATGTTTGACCTTGACACTAGAGTTTGAACCACTTAAAAAAA